>JADHZA010000291.1:0-28400 GCA_018831705.1 Torrubiellomyces zombiae
ATGCACCTGAGGAGAAGGAATGTCCTTTCTGCTTTCCTGTTTCTTCTTATAATCAGTTGCAAATTCTTGGTCCCTCGTCTCCAATCTGCCCAGATCAAACTGGTCATCGGCCGTGTAGCTCGTCATCAGCCTGGGCTGACCAAGCGGGAGTCTGTGGCCCAGATCCGTCTGCCAGAGCTGATAGGCCTTGCCGTACAAGGTCACCACTTGATCCATCTCCCTTCGCTCGGCAAGCTCCCAGATGGCATCGGGCACACATCTGTTGGGCATGATCAACATTCCCGACTTGACTTCGTACACGTGGGAATGCCATAGTCGACGCTCTTCAGTCGGTAGGGTTTCGTAGAGACTGGGCGTGATCATGTATTCGATGCCGACGAGACGGGCGTTGGGCTCCGCCGAGTCGTACAGCAGGCATTGGCGGATGTCGTTGTCTTCAAAGAGGTCATGTTTAGCAGAACTGTACTACTGGGTGAATGTCTCGCAATATCACAGGTGGTAGGTCACTCAATACGTACTGACGTGACCACATAGGTGGTGTGTCTCGACGCAGCGCGAAAGGTTGCTCGGATCGGCGTGGAAGGCATGTAAGTGAGCGCAGATATTTTTTAGAGGCTTAAAGTCCTGTTTTCTCGCGTGAGATGACATTTGGCAGCTGGGTCGCCTCTTTCGTACCTGCGTGACGGATGCGACGCTTGTGAGCACAGCGTTCTCCGTTGATAGAGGCTCTCCTAGCCCTTGATTCGTGATGGAGGTCTCGGCCATATTGCTATTTCCTGATGTATTGCTTGAGTTTCTTTTAATTGAAATCAGGTAATAGATGCAAGATGACGAAGGCCAGGCTGTTGGAGGAGACGGACAGCGGGTATCGCCGCGGTTACAGCCCAAGCCGCATAGCTGCAGACAGATCATTCGATGACTTCATCTGCACGCTTCTTGGTGGTGCATCCAACCACCCCCTCGACTTTACATGCACGTTCTAAAGTTCGGTGGCATCCTCGAAGAAGCCGGGCACGTAGATGGTACTTGGGGCCTTGTAGGCCTACTACGTCTACCATGCAACTTGCAACGAGATGATCATCATCCCTCGGAAGGTAATACAAACTCGCCGGGTTGCTGATGAGGTTCCAAGGGGGAAAAAACAGTTGAGCGTCCGGCTTGGCCTTTTTTTTTTTGTATTCGATTCACGATCAAGGTATAAGTGGCGAGATACTTGGGCGGATATCGTATGGTCTCGGGAGAATGCGCCGTGGTAGCCGGTAGCAATCATCGCCAGAGTGTACGCAAGCTCGTAACTCCGCTCACCCGCTACGGAGTTGGGCCTCGGTTCGGCCATGTGTGATGTAGTCGGCTGAAGTACTAGCAGCTTGGCAAGCAACACGTCGACTGGAACCATCAGTCGGCGCTGATTACCTGATGAATCGGAACAGTGATGGCCCTCAAGTTCAAACGTTGGTGCCCGGTGCTACCCTTGGGTAACCCAGCAAAGCCAAGATGTTTCCAGTCGTCCCCATTGGCCTTGCAGGGCCAAACTCGGCATCATGAGGGTAAGCGGATTGCAGTGGAAAGCAGAAGGGTGCAAAAGATGGCACGCAGGATGGCACGCAGGATGGCATGCAGGATGGCATGCAGGATGGCAATGGCGCAGCAGAGCTCGGAATCTTCTCGGCAGTTGCTCTGCGATGCCGCTGGTGCGATTTGCGGAGAGACAATGTCCCAGCATGGCCACGGTATGAGCTCGCGAACCGCCATGGTTGATCTGATTTTGCCTTTCGGGCACTGAGGCCACTGTAAGTCTCGCATTTGGGCAACTCCCCCGCTTGTCCATTTTGAGACAGCTCCAACGCCGAATCCCGAAAAAGGCCGAGATGCCTTTTTTTTTCTCCATCATCAATGGTACCCTGCTTCCACATGCAAGATTGCAAAGAGGATATCGACCCGGCGGCAAAGGATCAGATAAAGTTTCGAATCTGCAATTCGTCATCTGTACATCAAGAGCCAACGCCGCGCCGAGACGATCTGCAACGCCGAGCCGTTTGCGAACGTAACCATTCACTCGCCCATTGCGGGCTCACGGTGGACATCGGAAAGATGATTAAGTTACCGTTGATTCAAAGGGCTAGAAGCCGGTAGTACGTACACGGCGAGCTTCTTCGTGGGAAACCCAAGGTACGGTCATCCATACAGACCAAAGACAGTCAAGATGTGCGCTGCAAGCCAAGAAAGACATGGGGACGAGATGGGGCAGGGTTGGAGAAACAGAAACTAGAGTCTGCTGACTCGGTCAACGAGATCAGGCACGAAATGGTTCGCCGGTAGTAAGGTATAGCAGTGTTACGAGTGAGGAGTTGCACATACACACAGGCAGATGGATGGCCCTTCGTGCCTTCCCCCTCTTTTTTCCTACCCAATCTGTGTTTGTGACACGATGGGTAATAAGTAGGCCTACCAACTTGTGTTACTGCAAGGACAAGTACATACATGTATATCTATAAAGCTTCCCACCCATCCCACACTCGCTCTGCTCCCAAGCTCCCAGCAAACTTCTTCGTGACTATCCATTCAGAAACTTCTCTTTTAACGCCGGCCGTTCATTTACGCCCCTTCATCAAGGACGATCAATCCTCCACCGTTCTCGACATTGTCCATCTTTTAGATTCACCAATTCGTCAACATGGTATCTCTCCCCTCCCATCCCCCCGCTCAGGTACGGCGCAGGCTGACAACAGAACAGGTCAAAGTCTTACTCGTCCTCTACGACGGCGGCCAGCACGCTAGAGATGTGAGTTCACGAATATTTGACATTTGATGCATCTCTCCGTCAGTACTGTTTTTGTCATTACACGTTTTTTGCCTGCCACCGAAGAAGCTTCTTCCTGGAAGCATTTTCATCCGCACTCGGGAAAAAATACGCGGGGAAACCAGGTGCTTCGTCACTTGGCATGCGGGGTTGCAATCGTAAAGTTGCATGCAGCCGGCCATCTGTTTCCCCGACCAATTGCTTGCCACTGTCTCGCTCAAGTCCGACACATACATAGTCTCTGACCACGATTCCCATTCCCAGGTTCCTGAGCTTCTCGGCACGACGGAAAACGAACTCGGCATTCGCAAATGGCTAGAGGAGCAGGGCCATACCCTCGTCACCACCTCGGACAAGGAGACGCCTCCTGGCGGCCCAGAGTCCACCTTTGACAAGGAGCTTGTCGATGCCGAAATCATCATAACCACTCCGTAAGCTCGAGTTCCTACTCTACGTCCTGCTCGACTCGCCCTGTGCTCGCTCCGCTCTGACCAAAGATACTCTTCACGACAGCTTCCATCCTGGCTACCTGACTGCCGAACGCCTCGAAAAGGCCAAGAAACTGAAACTTGCCGTCACCGCCGGCATCGGCTCTGATCACGTCGATCTCAACGCCGCCAACAAGACCAACGGCGGTGTCACCGTCGCCGAGGTCACGGGCAGCAATGTCGTCTCCGTCGCCGAGCACGTCGTCATGACCATCCTTGTCTTGATCCGCAATTTCGTCCCGGCCCACGAGCAGATCGAGCGGGGAGATTGGGACGTTGCCGGTGTCGCCAAGCAGGAGTACGATCTCGAGGGCAAGGTCGTGGGAACTGTCGGTGTCGGCCGCATCGGCGAACGTGTCCTTCGTCGTCTCAAGCCCTTTGACTGCGGAAAGCTGCTCTACTATGATTACCAGCCCCTCCCTGCCGAGGTGGAAAAGGAGATTGGCTGTGAGCGCGTCGAGACCCTCGAGGGGCTTCTTGAGAAGTGCGATGTCGTCACTATCAATTGTCCCCTGCACGAGCAAACAAAGGGCCTCTTCAACAAGGATTTGATTGCCCGCATGAAGAAGGGTATGCATTACTAATCCCTCTCCCTCTTCTTCCCAATGTGCACTGAACTTGCACGGTGCTGACCTCCCACGCCCTCACCAGGCTCCTACCTGATCAACACCGCTCGTGGCGCCATCGTTGTCAAGGAGGACGTCGCGGCTGCCCTCAAGTCCGGCCACCTCGCCGGCTACGGTGGCGATGTCTGGTTCCCCCAGCCTGCCCACAAGGATAACCCCTTGCGAACGGCCAAGAACCCCTTCGGCGGCGGCAACGCCATGGTCCCCCACATGTCGGGCACTTCGCTCGACGCCCAGCAGCGCTACGCCAACGGTGTCAAGTCCATTCTCACCAGCTACCTGAGTGGCAAGCACGATTACCGTCCGGAGGATCTCATCGTTCAGAATGGCGACTATGCTACCAGGGCCTATGGTGAACGAAGCAAAAAATAGGTCGCTGGACAGTGATTGTGATCCACTGACCGCATCGTTACGTCGGTCAGTCGTATCATTTCAAGTCCTTATAATGGCCTCTTATGTCCATCATCGTTTCAATGCTCGGCCCTAATTGCCTTTGCCCGATCTAAATTAGTTGTCACTTGGCACTTTCATGGTCAGGGCTAGCTGTTCATGTTGTAGGATGAGAGCAATGTAACCGAATGAGATTTCCAGAATTCACGTCTCCGTGACATGAAACTTGTATGATGGTTCGAGTGCTTATTATACTAAAAAGGTTACAACCGTCTCCTTGGACCAGCCTGTCTTCTATCCCATGATGGCCATGTCCGTGAAACAACGCTATTGCCCAACCTCGTCTCGTCATGAACTTGCACGCTGTTATTTACAGGAAAGACAAAAACATGATGTGTGGACACCCTTTAGAACGGCACCTACGCCCATAGACCATATCCTGCCGTAGGCTTCGTCACTTCCAAAACTGCCACCATGACCTTCTACTCCCGTCCCCAGTCGCTTCTCTCTTCCCAACCTGATCTCGACCATGAATGCGCCAAAAGTACACAGGAATCCCCGCCACCACAAACACCACAACGGCAATCGTCTGCACCGGTTGCGCAAAGACAGCTCTGCTCAGCAAAAACAAGCTTACACAGCAGAAAATGATAGGCGTCGTAATCCACGTCTTGTAGGGACGCTCGAGATGTGGCTCACGGACACGCAAGACGATGAGTCCCAGCACGGTGACAAAGTAGAACGTGTAGCCTGCCACGCCGTAAAAGGTGACGAGTGTGGAGAATTCGCCGACGACGCAGTATCCCATGGTCAGGACACCGTTGAGGACGAGTGCGTAGATGGGAGTGTAAAAGAGACCGACGTCATCGTCTGCGATCAGGTTGTGGATGAAGCGGCTGCGGCGATTCCGTTGGGTAGACGCGAAGATGCCCGCGTCGTTATTGAGGCCGATGCGACCAAAGATGCTGGGGACGTAACCCTCTTTCCCGGCGACGTAGACGAGTCGCCCGGCGGTAAAAGTAGAAGAGTGGAGGGCGCCAAAACAGCTGGCGCTGACGAGAAGCGCCATAACAAGGGCGCCGGGGGATCCGAGGACTTTGGATCCGAACATGACGGCGACCGTGTTGGACGAGTTGATGACGTCGAGGGGGAGCACGAGAAAGTAGGCGATGTTGGCGAGGACGTAGGATAGAATGACGAGGGGCATAGCCGTGTGAACGACACGAGGAAGATCTCTGCTCGGATTGCGAAATTCGCCTACAACATAGTTGGTCTAGAGCACGTTAGCTAACGGAGCCATATGGTAGCGGCAGCAAACGAGATACTCACGTTGTCCCAGCCGTCAAAGGCCCACAAGCCACCGTACAGAGCGACAGCCCAATTGGACAGGTCAAAAGAGGTGTCTTTGAGCCAGTCGTGGGGTGACCACTTGAACTCACTCTCTCCTGTGAAAGTCCGGCCCCGGATGGCCACAACAACGCCCATAACGGTAACGCCAATCAATGCAACAAACTTCAGAAACATGAGCATATCGTTGATACGCGTGCCAATCTTGGTAGAAATACAGTTGAGCATAGTGACAACGACGATGCCGAAGAGGGCAACCGACTTGTTCACCCAGGGGTTGATGGTCTCGGCTTCGGCGCCGATAAAGGCCCGGACAAAGTACTCGCCCATGATGATGGCGATGATAGCCGCGCTGCCTGGCTTGAGCACCAGGACGCCGACCCAGGTAAAGAGGAAGCCGGCCATCTCGCCAAAGATCTTGGCCAGGTAGATCTGGGGCCCGCCGTTGAGGGGGATGGCACCCCCGAGCTCGGCGTAGGACGCGGCGCCAGTCCAGACGAGAAGTCCCGCGACGACCCAGACGATCAGAGAAGCAGCAGCCGAGCCGATCTTGGAGCTCACTTGGCTGGGCGAGGAGAATATACCCGATCCGATAATCAATCCAACCATGAGCGACAGGCCGTTGAGATATGTCAATGTCTTGTGTTTCTCCAGCGAGACTCCGCCCATGGCACCGCCACTTCTTGTCGCCGAGGTGGGTGCTCCGATGGGCGCATAGCCGCCATCCCCCGTCGTGGAGCTCAGGGGGAACAAGCTGCCTGCGAAGTCGAAAGTCGACGAGACCGAGTACGATCGTTTCAACCTGCCCGCCGGGTTTCCAGCATCAAGCGGATCCTCCTCCTCGACCAGCGATAATCTCCGCGATGACGATATGCTCGGCCTCGAAGACGTTTCTGTCATGGCGCCATCGTTCCCCATGCTGGAGCTAGCCAGTGACGCGAGCTCCAGGGAATCTCGCGCCTGCGACTGCGCTCCAGAGTGAGAAGGCATTGCGACAGAGCTCCCTCAAGGAAAAGACAATAGTCGACAATAGGGAGCCAAGGTCGCTCGGGGGGAGGTGCGTTTCGAAGAGCTAGCAGCGACAGCTCATGTCGGCGGCCGATGAAGTTTGATCAAGAATGTCTAGGCGCAAAGACTGCTCGCTTCGGTCGATCGCCCGTCATCGAAAGGGGGGGATAGGCGCCAACGATTCTCCCAAAAACACGCTGGTGACTAGGCGCTATCCAAGGAGTTGTAAGTAAGAACGCATTCAGAAGGTCTTGTTGCTCATCACGTCATGACCAGTTTCCCGAGATCATATATTTTCCTGCAGCGTAAAATGATGTAATAGAAGTAGAGAAATAGCACAGTCGATCAGATAGAGGCTTGAGCAACAAAGTGGCAATGTTCCAGGAGACCTAGGCATGCTCGGTAGTGAATAGGAGGGCAAGCAAATGCCGTCCCGCTTACCTAATGCCGGTAGCTGCCCGAGCCTAACCGCCCACCCTGAAGCCTTTGGCGTTGAGAAACGCAGCGGCGCCGACGTCATGGCATAATCACAACGTCCAAATTATCATGCCCTCGGACGACTACGCAGCGGTCGGCGGCGGCGCTTTGAAGCTGAAAGGCGCCAAAGTGCACAAGAAGAGAAAGAAGAAGGACAAGAGCGAGCTCGTAAAGAGCTTGGCTACGGACGAGGCCGCCAAACAGAAGCTGGTCTCGACGTCGGACGACAAGGAGGGCTCGGAGACCAAGGATGGGGAGGAACAGACTATGACTGCACCACAAAAGACGGAATCAGAACGACGCCATGAAGAGGCGAGACGGAAAAGGGTATGATCATGATCCCCCCCTTCTGTTATGTCCATGGATATTGCTGATCCGCGCATCCCGGCACGCAGTTGCTGCAGATGGCAGAACTCTCTGGCTCACGACCAGAACTACTCAAAACCCACAAAGAGCGCGTCGAGGAACTAAATACGTATCTGTCCAAACTGAGCGAACATCACGATATGCCTAAGATTGGTCCCGGTTAGACCACCAGGCTCTACTCGAATGATTCATATGCGACGATGGCAGCACCAGGTGCGTGCGGTGTTTGGATATTCCTTCAGCTTCAATGCATCCCAGAACAGGGTGCCAGTATCTATACGTCCGTAATGACAGAGCACACCGTGAGTTGTATTAATACTAAGTAAAGAACTATCAAAACTCCAAACCCATTCCTATGCCTATGTTGTCAATTTTAACGCTTCCGAATGCAAGCTTGAATTCCAATTTGTTAAATGCTTGCCTCGCATGCAACGGCGCTTGCAGGCGCCCAGTGACATTGCCAATCATTCAGCCCTCAAACTTGCTTACCCAATCTAAGATGCTTTGCCCGCGCCCCTGATGCCATGAGTATGAAATCGAGAATGACCGGTCACCGAATAATCAAGAAAGTTGTTCTGCTGATGTAGTAAACAGTGTTGTGATGCTAGATGCAAGTGCTTCGAATTGTAAGCAAATTCACTATATGAGTACTGCGGCCAAGCCCAAGAGGCCAGCGCCGACAGCAAGAGCTGCCGAGTACTGATTTCGTATAGAGCCGTTCTGCAGGCCAGGACTTCCTGAACCCGATGCCTTTGCTGAAGGAACAACAGCAACCCATGAAGTAGAGGTGAGCGTGGTAGTTCCCCCGTCCGGTAGGGTAGTTGTCAACACATGAGGCACCGGGCTGGACGTCGTAACTTGCCCGGTGGTGATCGTCTTCTGGGTGGATGTGGACGACGTAGAAGATTGGGGTTCATCTAGCTTTGTGTTAGCCATGGTGCAAGAGTAGCAGAATGTCAAAGCATCGCTTCAAATGAACTGGCAAGTATCACGTATCCATCGCATGCGAGTAAAGAAGAGCGTCGACTGGCTCAAACCATACTCGTAATCTCGGTGACTTTTGCTAAAAGGTTAAAGGTCCGACATACCATCTGTTCGCTGCGTTGTTGTTGAGGTACTCGACAGCTTTGGCGATGGTGACAAGGTCGTAGATGAAACAAGAATAGACGAACTATCTACAGGCGACGTACTTGATGTTTCGGACAACACTAGACTACTACTGGAAGAGGAGGACCTGGCGGAGGACATTTTCACGGTCGTAGACGTACCAGAGGCAGAGGTGGCAGAGTCTTGAGAACTTGTACTCGAGCCGGTCGAGCTTTGATGAGCCGAGCTTGTTGTTTCCTGTGGCGTTGTCGAAGGCGTGGTGTTTGTGGGTGACGTGGCAGACGGGCTGTTGCTGCTGCTGCTGTGACTGCTATGGACAACAGTAGAGGAAGGCGGAGTCGCAGGCGATGAGGCTGATACATCTTCGTCAGCAAGGATGATAGCAATGCAGAAGTCCAACAGAAAATACACTCTGACATACCTGTCGTCGGCGTAGAAGTGGCTGGCACCGAGCGAGAGGTTGTGGTAGCTTGCTGCGGAGTTGATGAGGAGCTTGCTGCGGCGCCAGTAGCCTGACCTGAAGCTGTGGCATTGCTGCCAGCGGACTGGTTTTGGCGTTTGTCTAGGGCAGAGGGCCAATCGTCCGACACTTCCTGGATTCCTTCGGGCAATCCATCAGCCAAGACCGGCTTGATGGGCTGGCTCGCGTGCTGTGGACGCTTCTGCAGGCAGGGAATGGATACACAGTCCTGCGAATAGGCAAAAGCGAAGCCGACCAAGAAGCTGAGTAGAAAGATGACGGTGAATCGACGTAGACAAGCCATGGTCCTCGGCTTTTTGTCTTTGTCCAGGGACGATGTATGCTGCGAATCCTCGGGTCCAACGGGGATGAGTGACGCCTTTTCCTCTTCCAACCTCGTCAGTAGTCCAGCCTCCATTTGGCCGACATATTTTGGGTCGACGGGTGCCATAGTCCAGCTATTAAACAAGTTCAAGAGTACAGTGGACGAGAGCGGCTTGTGTCGTTCTGACGCAAGTCGAGCCGGTATGGTGGGTAACGCTGCCGAGCGTCAACGCCAACGTCTGCAGCCAATGCCGGTCTTGGAGGACAAATAGATGTCAGCGAGGGGTGGCGAGGGTCGAAGAGGGGAAGCAAGATTGGTCGGTTGCCAGTAGTACGTAGGGTCCGGGAGCGAGGGTCGAGAGTCGGAGAGAGAGCTTAGGATGCAGGGCTCGAGAAGAAACGCCACCAGATGGACATGGGGTCAGCTTCGTGACGAAAGAGAGAGAAGAACGAGAGGAGAAGGGACAGCAAAGCCGGCTGAAAAGTGCGGGTGGCCCAAGCAAAATAGACGCAGCCAGCCGAGAGAGGAAGAGAGATGCAGAGTATGCGTCCCTTTATGCATCGACTGGTGCAACGGAGAAGGAGGTGGTTGACATGGGAGGCATGGCAAGGTAGTGATTACGTATGTACGGGTATAGTGACTGCTATCGGCAGGGAATTTGGGAGGGTGGTGGTGAGCTTTCGTCATCTAGCCAAACCAAGCCCGGACGCAGACGCGCAATTCCTAATTACCAGTAATTACGTATATGTACAGTCGCTGTTTGTATGCGCATAGTCTGTACTTGACTAACCCTCGTCTCACAACAAAAGACAACATCGACGGCTGACGGTTGGGAAGTCTATTTCTGGCTGCTCGTGTCAAGGTATGCCAAGCCAAGACGAAGCTCTGAAGCTCCACACGGATGGCGTTAAAACAATGGAAGCCCGGCAAGATAAGCTCAGCCACCAAAGGCTCGGTCCACAGCCGAGGGAGGGAAGGATTCATCATCCACTACTCCGTACTAGCACAAAGGGGGGCAGGCCGCTGGTGATGATTGTGTTTTTGTACGTGCATGCATAGGTAGAGTGTGATTATGTAGAGAGAGGAGGAGACGACCAACAGCAAGGGCCCTTCAATGGGAGGTTCCACCCGTCGACGACCTACGATGTCCAAAGCTGGGAGGCAGGGAGGTTCAATGGCTGGTGTTTGGCAGGACGCACGCAGGGCAGCACGGGCAGGTCTCAGTGGCGAAGAACGCACTGGTGATTGGCTTACGGCGAACTTACCTGAATGTGATGGTCTCAAGCCTGCTGCAAGTCTTGGCCCCCACCGTCGACGTGGCCAACCGGGGCTGCGGCACAGCGGCTATGTACTGTACGTACGTAGATACTTACATCCATCTATCCTGGTCCATCTGCCTTCAATCATCTCTGCCAGCCAGCCCTTCCTTGCACGAGGTGACGAGATTCCAAGTCTCGGGGGGCTCGGGTTGCGCTGCTATGCCGAGAATAGCTGGGCACATGCACGGGCCTCAGGCGGCTGCACAAGAGTGGCCCCGAAGATTCTGCAGTCTAGGTGACATCACAGAAACCTCACCCTCATGGCGGAACGAACCGTCACTGACTCTAATGTAGATTCCAGTACGGAGTACATAGGCCGTCTTGTCCCCGCCTCGCTTCGATATACGAGTATTCGGGCAGTGATAGAGCATACAGAATATAGACATGGTCTATTATCTCGTATTGCCGCAAGGTCAATGCCCAGAAAAAAAACCGTAGCAAATCGTTTTGTTGAGGATGAGGCTGAGTGAATAGTCTAATTGTCACAAGTAATACGAGAATTTCGGCGTCCGTGGCAAACGTCTGTAGCCCCGCTGGCCGGAAAGATGCTTCCGAGCTCGTGTTGGCAATCACATCTGCAAGCTCTCTGCAAGCTCTTTTTTTTTTTTTAATAACACCTACTCCATAGGTGAGGAACAGCCTCCACCAGGAATAGCCATGCAGCGACAAGGCCTTATCCAAGCTCACCACAGCTATCGTCGCCAAAGGTATTTCATGTCACCATTTCCTTGCGGGTGCCGGTATCGCGGCCGTGGCCTCGTCCCACGGCGGTTGTCGAGCAATGCTCATAGTCATCAATACTGACGGAACGATGGTGCTTAGGTAGGATCTGGGGAGGTAATAACGCTCAGGCCAACGCACTAGGTCCAACGGGCGGCGCTTACCCTAGAGAGCCTCTTATCTGTGGATTTTGTGACAACATATCGGCTCCTCTCGAAATGTGCACAGCATTTTCTTGAATATTTTCACCTTAAAATAGTTGTCCACCATGGCATCAAGTTGATGGGAAGGGCAAAAGTAGATGAATAATCGATGTTGAGCAAGCAGTCATCGCTGCACGTGATGCTGATTGAAGCCCTGCATATCAACAAGGAGGCATGTCCGTATCCACCAGTCCCTGCGCCATGTGACGACGCAAGCCGCTTTCATGTGATGGCAAGGCTCCGAGCCAGGTCGCGACGTCACAACACCGTTCAAACCAAGGTGCTCTCGATGGAAGAAGCTCTCCAAACGCGCGCACTTTTCAATTCCCATCAATGAACTGACATCCGCCTCGATTTGAGAACCCCCTTGCCCTCGAAGGGCCCCAACTTCGAATTCCATGCTTCGCCCGTAGAGACGAGACGGGCGACGTTATGCCGGAGCACTCCTCCAATCCGGCATCGCTGGCTTCTCCCAGTATCGAACATCAAGACGGTCTGCGCATATTGACCAGATCACCTCATCCCTACCATCATCAGAGCTTCGAGCTGCCGCATTCATCAGAGAAGCCTACTGGAGCCGACGCCTCGACTCGTCTCTCGCCCACCCGATTTCCCCTCTTCTCCAAGGAGTCTTCGCCGGCTAGTGATAGTGGAACGGAGGCGGACGACGAACATTTCCTCAAGGGCTTGCCTGCGCCGCGCTCGAAGCTTCACAAAGGCTTGAGGGATCGAAATGAGCTGCTGTCAGATGTCTCCACGCCCATACCATCGCCCGCTATCCTTGACGACCAGCATGGCGGGTTACTGTTCAAGGAGCCGTTCGCCAAAGGCCTGGAACGGCAACGACGGTCCAGTAATATGCTGCGCCGGAATAAGCTGCTTGTGCGACGGCTCACCGAGGTAGCTATTATAGTGGTTCTGGGACTCATCGTTCAAAACAGCCCAACAATCGGCCCTTCACTTCGGACCTGGAACCGAGGTACGTTCGCTATCATCTGGGCTGGGAAACTCGTCTCACAAAGTTTAGATCTACGATACCTAGGTGTCTTGTACTTGACCCTTCTAACCGCATACCCATTACGTGTCGCTTTGTGGTCGTATACGACAGCGAGCTCGACCGCCCGTGTTGCCTTTGCGCTCCCGGTCGACTTCGATCTTGCGCCGCTTCTTTACCCACCAGCCATTACGATCTTCACGTCACTCCTCGTGGCCGCAAGTGACCCATCTCTCCTTCTCCTCGGCATAGTCCTCAGTCTCAGCTCGATTCCATCGGATCTGATACCGACAGCGGACCCCGTTGCACCCTACGACGTCCTCCATTGGTTATTGTCTTGTCTGCCCTTATTCTGGGGCCAGCCTGGTCTTTATCATTCACATTTGACGCCATCGATAACTCAGGAGACCGCTGCTCTGCTGTATCCGATCCATAAAACTTTGTCTAATATCCTTCATCAACTCACAACTACCAGCCTTCTCCCTGCTGAGCTCCAGCTGCTATCTATCGCACTCATAAGCGTTCTCATATCCGCTTCCTCTCCTCAAGCGCAGATTCTCAAAGGACTGTTGTGGATCGGGGGTCTTACAGTGCTCATTCTCTGTGGCCCTGTCATTCAATGGGGAATTGCACTTGCGCGAGTGCCCAAATGGAGGTTTCGAAAAGCTTCAACGTCATCAGAAAACCTGTTCTGGAAAGATGCTCGAAGATTGTTTTCCTGGCGTCGGATCACCCGTGACCTTTTTGTTTCGAGCCAGGATGATGACGTGTACCAGTCTATCTCTTCAGATGCCGAGGAAGATGATTTCAGGGGACCCTTGCGAGTAAAAACATTTGGCCCCAACAATTGCACGACTGAAACCTGCAACGGCTTGCCATTACAGCCAGGTCTTTCTGCCCCTCAGTCAACCGGCATCGCAAGGCGACATACCTTGCCAGATTTCCGACAGTTGAGCCCCAAGTCTGCCAAGCACACGCCGTCCGGCAGACGAAAGCGGGTCGCCTCGATTTCCATACGTCCATACTTCAAACTAACCCAAGCTCAGGCGGCAGCGAGAAAATGGTTTTATTCCGCTTACGTGCATTTCACCATCGTTGCTATTATTCTGATCGGAGTTCGCACCTACATTGAGAGAGAAGGGCTTGGCGGCCACGATCCCATTGGATGGGCTCTTGGATATCTCTTCGGAGACCTGTCTTGGTTCAGGTTTCAAGTAGTCTTGGCTGATCTTGACCGTTGGATCTGTCTCCCTGATCGATCGAGCAACTCAAACGAAAAGCACTGCCATCTGGGATGGGTCCAGCATCTGCGGCACGATGAGTTCGGCGAGGCAAACACACGACTTCTGCTCAGCGGTTACTGGGCTGCCATTCTAATCTTCGGACTCGTCATTGTGTTTCGGCTCAAGGAAACGTACGAAGTAGACACGAGGCGCAAAGTCTTCCATTTTATGATGGTCGGAATGCTTCTTCCCGCCACCTTTGTCGACCCTACCTACGCCGCTTTAGCCCTGTCACTGGTTCTAGCCGTCTTTCTCATCCTCGATCTGCTGAGAGCAAGTCAACTACCGCCTCTTTCAAAGCCTATAGCCTCGTTCCTGGCACCATATGTGGATGGCAGAGACTTTCGCGGTCCGGTCGTCATATCCCACATTTTCCTGCTCATAGGCTGTGCCATCCCCCTCTGGCTCGCCCTGGCCTCTCTTCCACACATGGGCACCGGCTGCTTGGCAGGATGGGAAATCCCCACACGGGACGTGAGCATGGTGTCTGGCGTCATCTGCGTCGGCCTCGGTGATGCCGCAGCCTCTCTCATCGGTCGACGCTACGGTCACCGCAAATGGATCTGGGGTGGAGGGAAGAGCCTCGAGGGTAGCGCCGCCTTTGCTGTCGCCGTGTTTCTCGGCCTGACTGCCGCGGGTGTCTGGCTTCGCGTTGGTGGATGGCCTGTGACGAATGATCCAGGCGGCGTGGTGGGAAGCGCGAGAAACGCCGCTGTCTGCGCGTCTATGGCGAGCTTGACGGAGGCGGCGTT
This sequence comes from Torrubiellomyces zombiae, assembly GCA_018831705.1. Taxonomy (NCBI): domain Eukaryota; kingdom Fungi; phylum Ascomycota; class Sordariomycetes; order Hypocreales; family Ophiocordycipitaceae; genus Torrubiellomyces; species Torrubiellomyces zombiae. The sequence goes on from JADHZA010000291.1 coordinate 14,666, forward strand.
GACAGGGGGCAATGATAACGTGATTGTGCCTGTAATATTATGGACTTGTGTGAAGAGTCTGGGTGTGTGATGCATAGAAGGCTGGCGACTTGATGGAGTTGGGGCGTCCAGCTGTTATAGTTGCCGCGGGCCGGGCTAAAACAACCACCAACGGTTTGGGGTCTGCGTCATGACGACGTAAAATCTGATCTGCCGTGCTAGGTAGTAGGATGTTTAGACTATTGTGTTGAGTACAAAAAGAAACAAAATCTACATCTTCACTCATACTCGTTGCCGTTATGAAATTTCAACCCGATTGACTGTGTTTGTATCAATCGTGCATAGTACCTTCTAATAGTAGAAAATGGAAACGCCTTGTTAAATGCTTATGCAGCAGATATTTAATCATGACATCAAGTCCTCCAGTATAGCCTCCATCTCCTCCTTGGGGAAAGGAACGCAGAGTAATTCCGTTCCCAAGGCATCTTTGCGGCTCGTAATCATCTGATGGTCATGGAACCTGAGATACGAGTCAATTTCGAAGTGTATTGTCAGGGTCATGGGGGAAGCAGCACTTACTCTTTCAAAAGGGTTCGAAACGCCATCTCGGAACTGCATACAAATTCCTCTACTGCCTTGTTATACACCATCCTGTACTCCACACCCGCAGGCTCATCCAGCTCGTCGACACCTTCTTCCTCCAGGGAGATGAGGATCTCGCCGACAAGTAAGCGGAACAGGTTCTTGGCATTCTCCGGAAGACTCTTAAGAACAAAGGCGACACCTTCTCTGCCGTTGATGCGCCGTGCTTGGCGGCCGAGTAATTCGTGCACTTGATCGACGACGTCGAGCTCGACGGTCAAGGGCGCAACAGTCGTGCCGTCGTGAAAGACGAAGTCGAAGTCGGAGCGGACGCCAATGTCCCAAAGCAGGGGGAAGTCGGGCGTGTCGACGGAGCAGATGAGGTTGACCTGGGGATGGGAGGCGAGACGAGCGAGAATAGCTTGCGTGCCTGGTTTGCGGAGGGGCGGGGCGTCCATAGAGTTGATGATGATGGTAAGAATGAGATGATGCGTCGCTGAGAGCTGTGCGGCGATGTTTTCAATCATGGATATGGGAGTGGATACGGGGATTCTTTGTGACGGGTTGATCGTATTGCCAACACAGCTGAGTATTTCTCGAAGGTTGGCCGTAGGGACGTAGCCATTGACAATGACGATTTTCCTCAGCGGATCGTCTGGATTGTTCGAATGCAGATATGTTGCAAATCTCTGAAGAAGTGTCCTTTTCGATCCGAAGCCGTACAAACATATGCTAAAGCCTTGTTCGAGTTCAAAGGTCCATTGCGGGAATGACTCGGCATGTAGAGTTTCAAGATATTGAATTTCTTTGCTATGACGATCCTTGTGGTTGTGTAAAATGTCGAAATATTCCTCATGGGTGAGAAGAGCAAGAGAAGCCAAGGTGTTGTCCGAGGTCTTGGACAGACCAGGCTTGTTGTGCGCAAAGTACAGTTCGTGAGGAGGCAAGTCTCGTGGCGGTGTTGGTGATTTAACTTTTCGAGGGCGTCCTTTGCGGGTTGATTTCGACGGCGTTTCTGGCCCATCTGTCATACTATCTGGGCCGTCTTCATCAGCTTCTACAGAACCTTTGTCCTCGGCGTCACTGTCGTTGTATATCGCCTGGACGAGTGCGTCCTCGGCATGCTCTTGGCCCTCATCCTCACTATTGCCGTTGCCAATCACGCTCTCTATCAGGGCTCTGGCGCTCTTTTTGCGCGCTGATCGATCAGCGGCCAGTCGCTTTGGTGTGGCGGTTGGAGACGCGACCCTCTTTACGGGGGTAACGAGCTTGGTCGGAGTGGTGCTTGTTTTCGATGCTGGAGTTGAAGCCTTTGATGCGGATTTGGGAGGACGACCTCGCCGACGTGGAGTAGCTACCGGGACATCTGCTTGTTGAGCCCCCGCTGCAGTTGAAGACGACTGCCCGACCTCGATTTCGTCTGTGAATGGGTTCTTTCCGTTCGCATCGCCCATCTCCGGAGGAACATTGTGTCCATTAACTCCATTGGTGGCGACTTGGTCAACCGATGAGCTCCGCCGACGCTTCGTGAGTATGCTCATCGGGACAGAGTTGTCATCGAGGGCTTTCTGCCTGTCTGAAGGCTTCGTTTGGGAGCCATTGGAAGCATCAACCGCAGTGACCGTCTTCCGCGGCCTAGGCATAGCTGGAGCTGCAGCTCGATGCGATGCGGGAGATCGCTCGTTGAGCCAGTGTTGCACTCTCAGGCGGAGCCAATGTTTGAAAGTGAACCCGAAGTCCTATCATTCTATTGGCAGAAGAGACCAGGCATGTCGAGAGACTGGCCCAGCATCGCCTTCAACAGAGCATGCGAATGGTTGTATCGTCTGCGGCAAGCAAGAAAAGACGCGGTGAGACGCGCCAGGTGCCGCCTAATTAAAAGTAAGGTTTAATGGGCGTCAGCCGACGCTGGTTAGCGGCGGGTCCATCTCAATTTACAGCTGCGTTGGGCCCCCATTCTGGAAAGAAGCTTGGAAATGAGCCAGCCTTTCAAGTAAGGTATCCTTAGCTTGCGTCTGCCTGTGAGCTCAGCTTCCCGTCACACTGGCCAACATCTTCAAAGGAGCGTAATACATGTCAACTGCTGGAGCCGGCCACTTCATCATGAATCTCAATCTTTCAGCATCGTTGAACATTACACGGCTGGTGTTCAAGCCCAGCTTGTGCCTACCTCACCACACGATGCCAACCTTTAACGAATTGCCTATCCCACTTGATCTGCCCTTGCACAAAGCTGGCCATAGGTCTGATGTCAGAGCTGTCGTCCTAGACAAAGACGACTGTTTCGCGCATCCAGATACGTCAGAAGTCTATGAGCCTTACAAGGTGGGCGCTTTTCTCGAGCGTCTGTTCCCTGCGATACCTGGCTGACGCCCGCTCGATAGAAACATTTTGACGCTTTAAAGGAGGCCTATCCCGGGCGGAGGCTCCTGATCGTCTCAAATACAGCAGGCGCAACAAGCTGGGATAGACAGCTTCAACAGGCCGCCGCGGTAGAGAGACATACGGGCGTTCCTGTACTGCATCACTCTGTCAAGAAGCCCGGCTGTGGCGCAGAGATCATGGCCTACTTCCGTCGGCATCCGGAAACTGGTGTGACTGATCCTTCTCAAGTCGCCGTGGTTGGCGATAGACTGACCACGGACATGATGCTCGCAAACATGATGGGTGGCTGGGGGTTCTGGATCAGGAGCGGCGTAGTGCCTTTGAATGAGAAGAGCATGGTAACAGCCCTTGTTATCCGTGCTTCTTTGGACATGATCAACTAACGTTCGCTTCTGCAGTTTGCGAGAATGGAGCAAAGGCTGTACCACTTTCTCTCGTCAAGAGGAGTGCAAGCCCCACAGCCGAGATGCCCCTTCAGTGGAATCTGAAGTACGCTGCCGCTTTCGACTCACTGTCGAGGACACGCGAGCAACCCACATCTTTGGTCCGTCGTTGGTGAATCATTCGCATGAAAACACACTGAACCTACATCGCCAACGAAACCTCCTATGTCGGAGAAGTCTCTCGTCCAAAGCTTGCACCTCGCTAAGCAACCGCGAGCAATCTGAATCATGAGTGACGTACAGCTTGCCGCCAAAATACCCTGAGCCTATAAATCCAGTCTTTTTTCCGCCGTCTTGGCTCTTCTCTGCCTTTCTTCTACTTGTATTCGACTGGTAGCAGGCTGTAGCAAAAGGAACCAACGTCTAGACTACACAAATACTCGATCTCCTCTCAACAACTTTGCGCCTTTGCGCTTGCTGCCTCATTCACGTGGGTGTTAATCTCCTCTTGCGGAAGACGTCCTTCTCATCGGCATGGGCGGTAAAACTTGGCTGCGCGCCGAGGAGGAATACTTCTGGTGTGATCTGATACCGACATCTCCAAAGGCCCCTCACGAAATCGATCGCAGACGTAGCTGGGAGGAGTGCGCAGAGTTGATGAAGAAGAAATTTGCGAGTCACGCTCGCCGGAAATATACGAGATTGATGCTTTGTACGTATTGCACAGCACCGGTCGGACACTAACGTGACTGACGCCAGTTCAGCGGAGCATTACTACCAGAATGTAACCACGGGCATGAGGTCGCCTCATGCCCGAGAGTTCGTGGCCGAGCACAAGAGGCAGATAGGTAGGTTTCTGACAAATGGATGTCGCACTTCATCGAAGCTCACCCCGTACCTCGACAGAGGCGGAGAGATGCAAGCAACGTGCTCTCCGGCAGCGTTGTGGCAGTGGCGGCGATGACATGGTTTCGGATGCTACCGATCTTGCAAATGCCGAGCCAGATGGCCTTCATGATGCTCCGGAGCGAGGCAAGACTACTATTGACGAGGCCATCTATCCCTCGCAGCCCGAGGCGAGCTTGTTGCACAATAAGGCTTTGGGCTACACGTCCACAGGCAGCTGGAAGAGTCGCACGCCTCTACCAAAGGCGACCATGTCTGTGCCTCCTCGTCCCGTAGCGAAGAGCGTGCGGCAGCACCGACGCGCGCCATTAGGATGACAGGCTTGGAATATTTTCTCCTGTGTCTGGGTCTATGATGAGTAAAACCAGCTCATCCGTGCGCGAAATTCCTGGATGTCTGGGTTCACCTTGACCAATGAGACAACCAATGAGACAGCCTATCCGGAGTGGTATTCTCATATGGTTCAGTTGGCTGAATATATGGTTTTTCATGATATGTGTCGTTTAGGAATAGGAGCAAACATTAGCTGTATAATCGAGACTGGATGAAGGCAGTTGGCATGATGCCCTCGAGCTTGTTTCCGCTTAGCGTTTATACATACTTATAACTATTCGCTGTCTGAGTCGTCTCCTTATCATACTTAAAATGTGAGTTGCCTGTTGGTGTTTATCTGTAGCGGCTTACAGAAGCCGACCACGACATTCAGTGAGTCCAGTCCTTCCGTCGTTTCCAGGGCCGAGCAGCGGGGCCCGCCAAGAAAGGGGGACCCTGAAGTCCCCGCCCTGCCGGGCGCCATGTTACCGAACCGCAGGAGGCCCACAGGTGAATAATAAGTGGCGCCGCAGAACAAGGGCCCCAGAAGACAGCGGTGTCCTGCGGCAGAAATATTTCCCCCCTGTAAATGTCATCCGACCTGCAACATGAAGATTGCAAGCAACCATACACCACCGATGGATGAGGAGACATATTAACCACCGCAAGACCACGCCGCGCCGCCATATACTACCGTCTCGAGCTGCGACGCCCTCTCATCCTCGGGCTCACCAACCATGAACTTCCCATCTGCAAGCTCAGGCGCTCCCATGCCGCAACCCGGGGGCCCTCAAGACCCCAATGTCAAAGCTGTACGTGACGCCGGCATCCATCGCAAATGCCTCATCTCTAACTCATGTCTCGTTACGAATCGCAGATGCACGCCGCCATGGAAAGCTGTCTCGGGAAATCCATCATGTCCGGCGTCATGGGGTTCGGCATGGGCGGACTGTTCGGCATGTTCATGGCCTCTGTACGTGTCGTTGGTCGTGACGAGAAGGGCAATTGGTCCCACTGACCCCTATCTTGCTTCTAGATGTCGTACGATACCCCCTTTGGCACACCTGTTACCTCGTCGACGGGCCAGACTCTCTCGTCGATGCCGCTCCGACAACAACTCAAACACGGCTTCAAAGACATGGGCACCCGCTCCTTCTCCATGGCCAAGAACTTCGGCAAAGTAGGCGCTCTATTCGCGGGAATAGAATGCGGCATCGAGGGCCTGCGCGCTAAGAACGATCTGACGAATGGCGTTGCTGCGGGCTGCGTCACGGGCGGCATCTTGGCCAAGAATGCGGGCCCGCAGGCCGTTGCGGGCGGGTGTGTTGCCTTTGCGGCTTTCAGTGCGGCTATCGATGCGTGGATGAGGCAACCAAAGGAAGAATAAGAGCGTCTTCATGTTCGTGCAAGGCTCGCTGCCATGACGCATTTTATGTATATATATGATGGGGGAGCCTTTCGTGAAAGGAAATAGCAGGGCCCGTGGCGTCGCATAGCCGTTCATTGAATGGCCTGGAGTTTCGGTGTGGCTTCTACATAGACATGGGAGGACACGGCGTTTGAAGTGTGGCATCTCTTCTCATTGGATGTGTGTTTTGGCTAGAAGCAGGCGGCGAGGTGATGAGATCGAGGTAGTTTTGGCACACAGCCTTGCATTCAATCAGTCTGTAGAACAGGATCTAAATCATTAGAGGTCATGGCCATTTATCCTTTTTTTTCTTCCATCAAGGCCAGCATTAGGTTCCAGCTCCCATTGTAGTCCCGAGAGCCCGATTCTTCCAAGGGTTCCTGTATTACCCATCCGGACGCCTCGCTTCCAAACATACCCAACCACCCTCTTTTCTTACTCTTCCAACCTAAGAGGAATACACTTTCCAAAACAGACAGCTTCTGAGGGGCTATGGGCTCAGGTCGACTGATACACCTCGAAAGAACCAAACTCCCAGAACGCAGTCTTGAACAGATCGGGCTGGTTGGCCACGAGATCAGTGCAGTTGCTTGGACCTATACAACCTCAGGATTAGCATCGACCGACGTTTTCCAGGAAGGGGGTACGGATCATCTGTTCCCACGTACAGCCTGAATTTGCCCAGCTACCATAAACCAGATCCCCACATAGATCAATATTGACAATGATGGAGTTGTTTTTAAAATGCGAGCCAATGTCGCAATCCGTGCTGGGGAAATCAGCAGCCGCAGTGCCCCATGTCGCTGGATCGGGTTTCTTGTTGGTGACATCGCTCGGGACACTATTCCGGCCAAACTGCCACATGCGAATGCCTGCAGACCGCCACTCAACGGCCATGATGCTCCCGCCGTCCGTGTTCAGAGTTGGGCCAAAGGAACTGCTGGAACCCGTCACGCTGCAGCCAGCATTTTTGTCGGCGCTGTGGTCGCAGTTCCCGTTCTGGGCAGAGCCGACCTGCTTACGCTTCACGTTCATGGAACAGTCGTCCGTGGTGTGAAGGGTCATCTGGTTGCCAGAACTGCCTTGGTTGATGGACTCCATGATGTCGATCTCGCCGTTTTTGGGCCAGGAGATTGAGTCTGTGAGCCAGAGCGCTGGCCAGGCGCCGCAAGCATACGGGGTATGCTTGATGTCGAAGATGAAGAGGCCGTTGTCGTAGGTTTTTTTGGACTCGAGTCGCACGGAGAACCGACCTGTGGACGCATTGGGCTCGCTGTTGGGGCCGACGCTGGTGTCTACTTTGACCACGGCCGTGTTGTCCGTGGCGTAGGTGAGGTTCTAGCGGGAAGCGAAATTGCCGTCAGTATGTGTTGCACTGGGACGTTGAGTTCGATAGAGGAGAAAAGAGCTTACAAGACTGGCTGCTTGTTCTCGCGGCACGTAATGCACGAATCCCTGGGCTATCAAGCTGTGTCAGCCGCGTTCTTTGATCTCCCACCGCTCCCCAAAGTATTGATCAACACTAACCAGGATCATAGCCGGTAAAGTAGTTGAACTGATCGAAGAACGTCTTGCCGGCATCTACACGACATGTTAATCATCTTGCTCATTGCATGGCATTGTAGACGGCCAGGGCCACTCACATGTATCTTTCAAGCTGTAGCTGAGTTCCGAGTAGTCTGGGTATCGGTTTTTCCTCGATTGCGTAACGGCAACGGCAATGATGATAATGAGCAGCACGACGATGACGGCTACGACGGCCGCCCATATCCTTTTGGTCCAGTATCTCGGATTCCACCATGGCCTACGTGTCCTAGCTTGGCGAAGGTGGTCTCCTTGTCGGTCGAAGTTGATTTCGTCATAGGCATGAGCCGACGGGCCGGCTCTGTAGTGTTCTTGGTACATGACTATGATGATGGATGCTCGTCGTCGAGCCGAGTCGAGTCGTCTGCCGTCTCCGGCAAAGAATTGGTAGATTAGAATGCGAATACGAGGAGAGTATTGAAAGAATGCAAAGCTAGTAGAAGTGAAACGTTGTTGCGACAATCGATGTAGGATATCTCGCCAGCGCACTAGAAGCAAGAGTACAGGCTGGAGCGAACGACGAAAGTCTTGCAGCTGAAGTAGATGATGGATGATCGGAAGAAACGTTCAACTTGGAAGCAGACGAGAGATTGGCAGAGGCAGGGTAAAAAAAAAAAGAAAACTCTTTCGATTTGTCTCGCTACTAGAAACTGTCTCCAGTTCTTTCCATCCGGTATAGTACTTTTGCCAACCACCATCTCGAACGCCACACGGCGAAAAGGGTGGAGGGTGTGTGGCAGGTCACGTCTACATACAGTGGACACTGGACACCAACACATAACCTCATTCTGCAGTATGCAAGGTACGTGTGTACTGCATACGAGTATTGTTTCTTAGCAATCCCACAAAGGTCAGTCCGGTAAAGCCGTTGGAGGCGCAGTTGAGGTGGCACCACAGGGCGAATATGGACATACATACTCCGTACGTAATACCTACATCGAGCTAATACAGCAGGATTCTACATGGCGGGCACCCGGGTGGCTTGGGGAAGCTTGGACCGCCCGTAAACGGAAAAGACGGGCGACTGCAGAGGTGGTATAGCCTTATAGGGACCCAGAGCCTATGATGTATTGACAGGTGCTGTTTGAGATCAGCATCCGTACTATTCATCTCTACCTTGTTCTTTTGGGTAATCCTGATCTATGATTTTGCCAACAACAGCATAACCACTTATTAGCCAAAGCACCGAGGAGCCAGCCAAGAGGCCTCGAGAAAAGTCGCACCCGTATTTGACGCGCGTCGCTCGGACATACGAGTGGTGATGAGAGAGAGTGGAGGTCCAATGCCTGCGCACATCAAGCGTCATATCTGCACGCAACGTGGAGAGGCCTGTCCTGGCTCCACTCCAGCGTGCGTGTCCCAACTACCGATCCAACCCAGTGGCTGTGAACGAGCCAAATTTGTACAAGGGTAGGCAGGTAGCTAGGGCCTACATACATAGGTACCCACAGCCACATAGTGGCTGCGCACCCCCCCCAAATGCGTAGATTTTACACCAAAACTCACCTTTTTCTTTACTTATTTATTTAAAATCTAGTTAAGTAATTTAGCTAGTTATTTAATTTTCTTATAGAAATCTTATTAAATTTTTTATTTTTATTTTTAAATTTTATACTATAAATAAATAATAGCTTAAAATAAAGCTTTAAAAATAAGCTATAGTATATACTTAAATTTATTAGAGATATACTAGTAAATATAAGTATATATAATAAAAGTCTTATTTTCTAGTTTTCTAATTAAATATAAACTAAATAAAATAAAAAAAATACTATTATATAAAATAAATAATAAATAATAATATATATAAATTTTATCTTAATAAGATAAGTAGTTATTTAATTATTAATTTTTAAAGATTTTTTTCTTTAAAATATTTTTAAAAATTAATATTTAAATAAGGATTAAAATTTATAGCTATTTATTTTTATATAATATTTTTAACTATATAAATAATTTATATTAATTTTTTAAGAATTTATACTTTAATAATAAAAGAGGAATAAGCTAAGTAGATTTTACTAGTAAATATTAAGAAAAAATACTTAAAAACTTAATATTAATTTTAAAGCTATTTTACTCTATAATAAACTATAAATAGAATATAAATAAGAATAAAAATAAAAAATTTAATAAGATTTTTATAGAAAAATTAAATAACTAGCTAAATTACTTAACTAGATTTTGAATAAATAAATAAAGAAAAAGGTGAGTTTTGGTGTAAAATCTGCGCATTTGGGGGGGGGGTGCGCAGCCACTATGTGGCTGTGGGTACTCCGTACATAGATATTAATAGTTCCAAGGTCATCTCAGTTCGCGACAAGATGGATTATTGACGACTGTGCAATCTGTACAGCAAGCTCCATGTTTTTTTCACGTGTCAACCTCTTGTCGACACTCTACCTGCAGCGTCTTCAACTGCCTCGTTATACAGCCGCAAGGAGCCAAGTACTCCGCTCCAATCCCTTCACCAACACACCTACATATCAGTCTTCATCCTCCTGAACACGCGCCCGTTTAGGCTCTCGGCTGTTCTCCTCTTGAATGCCATACCCCCTCTTCGACGATGTGTTTTGATCCACTTCGGACAAGAATTTGTCCACGTTGAATGGATCGGCAGCCTCCTTCTCGAACTGGACCGGCCCTTCTCGCGCCTCTGCGTCCCCTGCGCCCTTGAAGCTTCCTTTGCCCAATGCTTCTCCGAAGCGACTTGCCTTTTGAATCTTTGCCATCTCTTTCTCCCCGGCCTCGGGATCGTCGTCGTCATCCATGTTCGCCCGCGGTCGGTAGATGCTGCTAATGGCATCTTGCGCCGCAAACAGAGGCTTGTCGTAATGGTTGTCTTCGTTGAAGCCGCTGTCGAACCCACTCGTTTGGTTGAACAGTCGTGAGTCGTACATGGTTTCTTTTGACTGCGTAGGCTTCGCCAACCCCAGCGCAATCTTTTCTGATATGTCTCGATTCTGCTCGCGAGCCATAACCTGGATCCGCCTCTCCGTCCCCATTCGTGTTTGTCTGAGTTTTCTCTCCTCCTCCTTTCGACGCTCTCGTCTGGCCTTCTCCCTCTCCCGAACGTCAGAGCCTTCGCTGTTATCTGAAGAATAGTCCGAACCGCTGTAGCTCCTGGATCGTGATCTTGAATCGCGCGAATCTCTCGAGTCTCTTCGGCCCCGGTTTCCCGCCGTTGCTCTCTCCTCTCGCGCCTTTTGCGCCAGCGCTCGAAGGTTCTCTTCCTTCTGCACCTTCTCCTTGTCCGCCAGACGCTGTTGCATGAGTGACCGTTGGTTCACTTCCTCGCGAGCATGTCGCTGGGCCATCTGCATCGCCTCGGCGAATTGTGCGTGTTTGTCGTTGATGGTTACGTCTTGCAGACCACGGCCGTCGGCCGCCAACCGCTTGTCGAGAGGCACCGTAAAGCCTTTGGGGTTCTTCCAATTCGATACTGGAGGAGGTATCTTCCACATTTCTTGGTCTTCCGCCGTAAGCTTTCGAGGCGGCGACCGCATGACAGGCGGCGGTGGTGATGGTGGGCCTCGGGGTATCTTCTTGTGCTTGAACTTTGGTGGTTCCATCGGGTCTCTCTGACGCTCAACAATCTTCATGATCCTGTCTTGCTGCTTTCCCTCATTGTTCATTTGGTTCGCTGGGGTATATCGCACAAATGTCGCGTCCTTACGCTGGCCGACATTGATGTTCTTCGGTCTTTGAGCTGCAACAGCTCCGCTGACGAGTACTGCCAAGGCGTTCTTCGTCTTTTCCGTCGTCTCAGCGATTGCATCCGCGCTCGGACGGGCAAGGTCCAGCTCGCCCGTCTCCGCCCGCTGCCTCAGGGGTATCAGGTCTTTGAAGGATGTGTGTGTGATCCGGTTTTGTCCGTGGCCTTGTCGCGCAATAGCATCGTAATTGACCCGGCCGTCAGAGTCTACCTGAATGGCTAATGCGTTGCTTTTCGGCGCGCCTGGCTTGCCCATATTCAGAGGATACTGTGCGATGGGCACCTCGGGAAAGGCGCCGCCGTCGGCAAAATCTTCCTGTGATCGCGGCCGCCATCCTGAACGCTGCCCATATCGAGGGGGACCGGATCGTCTCAACACTACTTTTGACTCATCCAAGTGACCAGCGGCGACAATGCGTGGTCCGCGCTGCCTATCACTGATTGAAGACTCTTCGTCTTCCCCTGTGTACTTCGCCTTGGGAAGCGACGCTTGCAGCGACGTGGCTATCGTTGTCATGGCGTGTGCTGAGATATGTGACGATCGGTGCGCGTGGCGCGAGACAACTATGTCATGTGAATGAGTCCACCCGGATCTGTAAATGCGATGATGTTGGAGAGTCCGTCGTGACCAACGGCTACAGAATGTTTGATGGTGGTTAAAGATTCTGTGCTAGCGTGGGTTGAGGAGCGAGAGAGCCATGTCATGTGATCGTGGAGGTAAAGGCAACAAGCCTTCTTGCTCTCCCGCAGTCGTCGACTGCCAAAGATACTTTTTGTTTAAAAAACATTGCAATTTACTACTATTGATACAATGCCGTGAGAACTTTGGCAGTTTCATCAGACTTGGTCGGAAAATCGAATGTTCAAAAGCTTCAATGCCTGCTTATGATCTGGTACTTGTACTTCCTGCTCTGCTAACCAGTCACACCCGTGATGCATCAAGTATACCAGAGCTCAAAAAACTATTCAGATTCATCTTCCTCTGCTAAGATAGTAGAGATTAAATCAGACCATGCGCTCTCGCTTGCACTCTTACTTGAGCATAGTAAGAGAATCGAACCATCGCAGATACCGTGCAATAGCATACGAACAGCGCTCTATGATCAAGCGTATCACTTGTACATAACCACGCGATTTGCATTGATGGTCACGCTCAAACTGTATGACGGATCAAATTAATGTCTCTGCTTTTGGATCCCCTCAGTTGAATTACATGTGTTGTCCTCATAGGCTTGGGGACGTACACTTCCCATCAACGACGGTTGACGTTTGAGGGCACATTGTAGTCTTGACCTAACATGTTTTTTAAGATGTCATCCCATAGTCAAAAATTGCGGGTACCGGATTCCCCGTGACTACATGCCTCATGCTCATTTCAACGTCCATCTTGACCCTCGAGCGCCTTAGGATGACATGAAAGAGCGTCTATGCTAACCTGCAGCTGGACTAGACGTAACCCTTGCGAGCGCCCTGGAAACGACATGGTTAGCAACCTGCAGTAAAGCTAACAGAGGGCTTGATCAATATACCTGGAAGAAGAACCGAACAACAAATACTTGAAGCGCTCCCATGCAGATGATCAGAAAAATTTGTATCATGCTGAAGTTGACGATCCGCTTCTCCGTGCTATGGACTGTGCTAAAGTTTCGGTTCTCGCGAGTACGGAAGTATTTTTGATTTCTGGATATTGTGGAAAGTTGACTCGAGATCTTGAAGATTGACTCCTCAAGCACTGATGTCTGCTCGGGCGTCGTGCCCTGTTTCGAGGGCAGCTGTGCTAATCGCGACTCGTCCTCAATCTTACGTCCAAGTTAGCATTCGAGAACCCTCATCACATGGTTGGCATTCAAATGACGAACCGAAATCTCAAAGTCCACAAGCTTCTCGGAGAATGTGCTCATTTCGTTGTCAAAGCAAAAAGAATACTCCCCCTTCTGTTGCGCAGTGAAGACGAAGTCACCCTGGCGCTCCCTTTCGCCCTCCAGGATGATTTTGCCATTGGGGCCTTCAACCAGGTAATTGATGTCGAACGAGCCACCTGATTGAACCTACAGATCATGGGTCAGATCGCTAATCTATTCTCGTGGCAAAGCTTGGGGTTTATGCGCCCACTTACAGCGAAGTAGAAGGCGACTTTCTCGTCGTCCCGTTTTGTGTCGGCATAGAAGCAAGCCTTCTCGGCTCCGAGGTTGTACGTCAACGCAGTGGCAGCAACATCAGTCACAAGACAGGCGATGATGCTCGCCGCGAGTGTAAGGACTTTCATCGTGGCGTGTGCCAAAGCTGGAGTGATGGCCGGCGTACTGATATTCGATCCTGACAATGGTCGCGATGGAGGCCAAAAGGCAAAGGAGCCACGACGTAGCTCGGCACGGATTTTCCAGGCGCCGCCCACCCCCTAAGCTTTGCAAACCGGGAGCGGCCAGCTGTCTCTGCATTCCCCACATGGTCTGAGCTGCACCTCCTGAACGGACGTCATCT
>JADHZA010000292.1:0-13169 GCA_018831705.1 Torrubiellomyces zombiae
TTGGTCCGTTGGGGGATCGAAACACCCCGGTCCATGACCATGGACAGGATGGATCAGATCATATCCAGGCAATTGCGGAGCATCATGTATCTGCATGTACTCATTCCCATCAGGTTGGTTTGAATCGTCGGTTGGCGACACGTTCCCGATTGGCCTGACGCACCCACCGCCGTCACGGAACGCGTGCTTGAGGTTGTCAATTAAAGTACTTTGAGCCATTGTCGAACGCTGTAATGTTGCCGTCATGCCCATCACATGTTGTGTTCCTTCGCCTTTGGGCTGTCACGGCTCAAAAGGCGGAACACTTGCGGCATCAACGCAGGACATGCTGCTACCGCATGAGCTGAGCCCTTCATCATGCGGTGAGTAGCTGCCGTTGCCCGTCTCGCCCCCAATCCGGGCCCTTGGTTGGCGCAACCTGGCCGGACCCCTATGGGCCAGAGCTCTTGTGTGTCCCTGCGCCAGCCCGAGACTCGGTTGACAGCCAGCCGCTCACGAGGGTTCTCGCCGAAAGAGAAGACGAGCTGCGAGAGGAACAGCTTCGGGCCGTTGGGAGCTGTCCGAGCGAGCGGGCGGCCACTGCAACATGGGACCCGTTGGACTGCTGCGTCGTTGCGGGCGCACGAGAGTTCCTCAGTCTCGTCACCGTGACCGTCTGGGCAACGAGCGTCATTGGCGTGGAATGAGATGCCCTTTTCACAGGTCACCGGGGGCTACCATGTGTGCCCGAAAGTCTAAAGATAAGCAACCTTGATGAAGCTGGCGTTTTGGTATCGAGTACACGGAGAGCCCAGCCTCGACCGCAGTAAATATAAGTGAGTTGAACCTAGGGGCTCATGTACCCCACCCGCGCCCTTCCCCACCCGGTCCAGGAAATGCCATCAATTGATGTCTGCCCCCTCCCATCAGACACCCAGACATCCAGACTGTTGCCATTCCGTTCCTTGTGCTCATCCCTGGTTGCCTTGCCTGCATTAGCCGCCAAGGTAGCCTTGCAAGTCAATGGCCAATAGCATTTTGCCCTGCTACCTCAACCCATGCAACGTTGGCCTGGCGGGCCAACTGGGAACCGAAACTACTTGCCGATTCTTCCTTTCTCGCTTCCTCTTGCACTCGGACCTCGATCAACCAAAACCCCCTCTGCATTCGACATCCTTAGCTTTCTATTCTATTCATCACTCGTGTTTCTTTTCCTCTGTTGCGATTATCGGCGATATTCAACGGCCTGGATTTTAACTGCGCCCTCGACCCTTAACCGACCCCCTTTCTCCTGCGTCACCAGCCTCCTTTGTCTGAGCTCTTTGTTGCCTGGCTCTGTCGCCAACACTCGCTTGTCGATTGTTGTTGTCGCCCCGACGAGGCTCTACGACGCGAGAGGACATCAGTGACGGAAGTGAGCTCGGCCAGCTTCGTCTTGGCCGAGCCGTCAGACTAGAGCGTCAACATGCTGGAGCCACATGCTAGCTCTGGCCCGATGGAACATGCAAATGCATATAGTCATTCGCGCTCAAGGACAACGTCCTCCAATGTCTTCCCCGCCCAGAACACAGCCCAAGTCTATCAACAGAACATCGGGATCCCCCAATTTTCCCGACGGTCACCCTCTGTGAATACATTCAGTACGGCGTCCAGCATGCAGCCTCCGGCCGCCTATCGTACTTCGTCTACAACCGACCTGCGTCGATCCATCTCGAGCCGCTCCGGTGGCACAATCAGCCAGCAGCCTTCAGGCTATGTCGCTCTGCTTCGAAAACAAAAGGCCACGGTCTGGTGCGATCGTGCTCAATACGAAGACCCTCGAGTCACCGCGCAACACCGAGCGGCCAAGATGCGTGCGAATCTCGAGGTGGTTGGAGCTGGTCGTGGCGGCCACCTGACGGGGAGCCGCTCCAGTACCGGGGTCAGCGCGACTGGCAAGGTCGCTGCCAAAATCAGACATCACGGCAAAACCCCTGTTGTGGGCTTTGCCCCTGGAGAAAACCACGTTGGTGTCGGTGGTGTGCCAATGCGACTGAGCGCCACAGAAGTTGAGGGAGGAAGCAGCGACGACGACGAGACGCAGACCATGTCTCGGCTTCAACATCGCAGGACTGGCAGCAGTGGGAGAAGTAGCATTGGAAGCGGTCGACGCGGCCTCACGTATCGGCCCTCCACCGGGCGAAATACGCAGAACAGCCAACAGTCGAGCTCTGCGCAGACTCCAGAGCGCTCAAGCAGCCTGATGGAGAAGCGCGAGGGGTCCAACAAGCCGGCCAATGACGCGGCCAGTGGGAAAGCTCAGAGCACTGGCAGTGCGAGCAGCGGCGAACGAGCCGACAACATCGTGGAGCTGGGGGCTGCACCCAAACTTGCCAGCAAGTCGCTTATGCACTCTGCTCTGACTAGGGAAAAGAGCGTCAAGAGTCCCGAGGAGCTCAAGAGGCGTGGAAGCGTGGACGAGCGAACGGCAACGCTAACTTCTGGACGCCTGTACATTGCCAATCCCGATTAGCCACTGAACCTCCGAGCTACATATGCTGCAACGGTACACCATCTCATGCCATGAACTTGTCGTCGAGACGACACGTCAGGCTCCTTCGTTCAGTAGGGAGTGCAGCTCTGAGCTTTTCAGTCCCATCGGTATATAGGAGACGAAGGGGGAAAAGTTTGCATCAGGGGCGTTTGGGGTACGATGGCATCGGACGATCGCTTGTTGGCTTGCGCAAGATACCAGCTTTGTTATGTTCTTCTTTGTTGTCCCTCGTCGTGCAATTGTGTACGAAAAAGTATAATTATACCTGTTTCTACTTTGTAGTCACAGATGTTATTGGCGGAGGGGCATGCTACATGCCCTTGATTGGATTCGTTTAGGCCTTAATAAAGGGTCAGCGCAGGTCTCGCATTGATACCAAAGCAGTTATATGCAATTCATCACCAGATTTTATGTGCACCTCGCCGGCAAGTTCTGCTCATGAACGTAAAATAAATGTGGGTGGTGGCAGACCGTTGCCAGATCCGTGCTACTACCAGTTGATCAATGTATTGAACCGGCAACCAATCGACCGTTTCTGACGCGTACTCCATATTATCGAGCACAATGAACATACCCTTTATAACTCTTCTTGAATATCCTTGAGCTAAATCAAAGATGCCGTTAGCCATCCACTAGGTGTAAACAATGAACGGAGATAGCGGCAGAAGAGCAAACTCCTGGCTCCTATTTGCAGCTCTGTCGCCGCCACCGTCCTGGTTTTCTTACTCTTAAGCATCGTCCTTTCCGTCGCCTTACTGGTGATATCGAGCCAAGCGAAGCACGTAGGCGGTGTCTAAATTGAGTCCAGTTGTCAGGGCTGTTTTAATTGAGGTCATATGGTGGAAGTGAACAAGAGGCTCAAAGGATACCACTATTGTAGATTCGCATTAATCCTTGAGGTCCATCTCCTACGTAGCAAGGACCTCGCGGCTCTTATACCATCTAGTAGCTCTCAAGAAGGCCGATATCGCAACCTAATCCCCGGTGGCCTCCGCCTTCACTGTGGTCATAGGGCCTGCCTGTGAATTATCCCCTGACACCAGTCGATTTCCGGGAGGCCACATAATACATCAACCAGATTAATTAATAAAGAGACTAGTTGAGCTAAGCTATTACATGCGAACACCGATGTGATTCAATTCCTTGTCTACTCCCAGAGCTTTGCCAAGAATGCGAAGTCCCTTCATGAGCCTGAACACCGGCCATGCAATTGGTGAAAGGTGCGTACATGTATATGAGAAGTAGTCAACGTTGAAACTACTAGTAGTAAGTTTCAAATGAAGTCTTGCGAATGTTGGCCGAGCCCAAATTATCCGGTTGGGTACTCATTATACAACCAAATGACCAGAGCATCCCTATCACTGGACCCTACGTACATACATACCCTGGTGCCTGGCTGCTCGCTATTGGAAAGCCTGCAGGTTATAACACTTCCTGAGCTTTTGCATCGTTTCAAAGCCAAGTCCGGCGATAGCTACTAGTTTAGGGTTGCTAACTTCTTTGATGTTTCAATTGAACGTACGGTCGATCAGCACCTGTCGCAAGCTTTCGCGCAGTTTAAGCCTGCCTCACAAAGTTTGACCACTCGTGTCTATGTCGTCGAATGGCACAATTATAACGATCTCCAGCTTAATCACGTCTCGAATATCATTCGCTAAGGTGGCTATAGAGAAGCATTTCGACAAACAAGTCATCGGATTCAATACCTCCATGTATAACGCGTAAAGCATCGGATTGGGTGCCTTTCTCCGCCTACCCAGAGTTTCCCTTATCTTTGGCTGATTTGGAGCCCAACCATTTCCTGAGGTGGCTGAGAATCCTCTTACTGTCTTTGCCATCATCTTTGTCGGGGCTCAAACCGGGGATTTCAGTTCCGTCACCAATCTGCAGCTGAGAGTATTCTTGCTCATTGTAGTCTTCGTTTTGCACTGTCTTCTCCGCAGTAAAATATCCTTTGTTGTTCTTGCAATATTTTGTGTGGCTCTTGATCTGGTTCCATGGGATACCCTCGTATGCGTCAACTTCCTGGGCTTTTTTTATGCTATCGACTACTTCCCATTCATCCGTATAGTGAACGTGGCTAGGGCTCTTGAGCCAAGGCAAAGGATCGAAAATATTGGGTGAGACGTGAACCTGATATAACCAGTAGCAGCTTGAACAAGACATTTTGTCGAATCTGACGTGATGTTGGCCGAATTTTCTCGCCACTTCTTGCGAGCGACTGAATCCAACATATGCAGTGGCATCGGGGCCGAGGCGGTGATTGTTCTTGTCCCCGTCGACATAATTCCATAGACTCCGGTCGACAGGTTCCCCTCTTCGTTCAGGCAAAAGACCCCGTGCCAGAAGCCCTCCGTTCTTTTTCACCGTATCGGGATCGATGACATCGCCACGCCAGACCCATTCCAAGTCTCCGGGGGTAGGCGCACAGGCGCCGAGGACGGATAAGAACCAAAGGAGAGAAAAGGCAAAACCAAATGGTCGGCGGGAGGTCATTTTGCGAGAAGTGTGTAGGTGACTGAGATGGGTGCAAATAGTCGAACACGAGCTGGGGCTGGAGAGACCAGACGGGAAGTCCAGAGTTTTGCCACGATGATATCAATGTTCCTGTCACGAAGAGTTTGGGCTTCTAGGGGGCCCCCCTAGGGGCTTATAAGGAAGAAGAGACACCGGCCACGCCCAATTTTTCGGTGACAGTTTCCAAGTAACGGCTGCCTAGTATGCTGCCTCGAATATCCTCTACGGAGTGAACATGCAGCCGAGTCTTATTCTGCCGAATCGATGCTCACACGGCTGACATCTCCTATCAGACATGTAGGATGACACTGATGCATCCTTTGGCTCCATCGACCGTACTAAACGAAGATATAGGTATAGGTATTTGAACTAAACGAGGTGTAGGCAATATGACCCAACGAGATGCGGTATAGGCAGTCATGATGTTCGGGCGATCATAGGTAATCCCACCGCTAGCGCCATTCCTTTTCTCAAACTTCCCTTGAAATCCTCCGGGCTCCATGGAGGTGTGTGCCAGGTCAAGTGTGCTTGGAAAATCGCATTGCTGGTGCTCCCAGGCCAATCTTCATCCTGTCGGCAAGAAGTGAGACCTTTGGGGGTATGTACATTTGAGCCTGAAGGGGCTTATACAATTGTCTACATAGGTACCTGTAGTTATGTGCCACGCAAAATGTGGGCGTAGCCACGCCACGGATGCTGGATCACTAGGTACTAGGGAGAGCCCCTATATACACTGTGACATTATGCTGTTATCCCTGGCGTGCCTGGATAGATAGCACATCAACGAAATCGAGAACGATCAGCGGGAAAGAGGCTAAGTATACCCGTCTTAGGTCGCAAGGGCTACGCGACCAGTAGTCAGTTATTAAGAGTCTGTATCTCGACTAAATCGTTCAATAGGTAATATGTCATGCGTACCTTGGTTCGGCTGAACAAAGTTTCCCCCTTAAACTCGACTTGGAGAGGCTTCAGAGGGTAATTAATTCCGACGTTTACCCGCCGCAACACCCGACACTCTAAACGCGTGCTGACCTATTTACGCGTTTCGCGCTCTCCTTCCAAAGATAGAACAGTGGTGGGTAACTCTCATACTTGCAACCATCGTGCCACTTCAAGGAGAAGTCGCCAACCTCCAAACTCGGGGCCTGTGACCCTTGAAATTTTCTCCGGCGTGCCTTGAAGTGCTCTCGTTTCATTTTTGTCCTCCGAGGCTCTTGTTCAATGAACTTGATTGTCGTCATCGCTGATCCAGTGACTGGTCATCGCTCTCGTTTTTAAGCCTGCACCTCAGGAGGCAGAGCTGGGAGACCGTATCAAGGCATCGAGCTCATACGCTTTCATCTGATCAATCAATGCCGCTATCCGAAATGTCACCTAACGTCCAGGAGACGGAACCCTCCGGACGCAAAAGGAGTCATGATGAATTTGCGAGTGACTCGAAAGCGTCATCGTCAACCATCTCCGATGCATCACTACCGCCTAAAGGCTCCCCAGCATCGAACGATCCTACAGGCAGCTCTCCCGCATCCAATCTGTTGTCACATGTCACAACACAAAAACTTGCCACAATGGCAGGACCCGTCGATCGCGACACTTGTCCGCCAACCGCTTCCAACCCCCAACCGTCTGCGGAAACAAAATCCGCACCAAAGCGAAAGCGACTGAACGCAGTTGAAAAAGAGGCCAGAGAACGAGAGTTGGCCGAGAAGAAGAAAGAGCAAGAAGAGAAACGCAGGAAGAAGAAGGAGGAAGACGAAGTCCGGACCAAGGATCGAGAGGAGAAGCGCAGGAAGAAAGAAGAGGAAGACCGGGTAAAAACTCAACAACGAGACGAGAAGAAACGGAAGAAGGAAGAGGAGCAAAAAAGGATTCAGGAAGAAAAGGATAAGAAAGAGCGCAGTCAGCCGAAACTAAACGCCTTCTTCACAACTCCAACCACACCGAAAAAAGGGGCCGTCGCCACGAACCCCCACGAAAGCCCTGATAAGGCTGCGGCGATTGCCTCGGACTGTAGGCAACCTAAGTCGGAGTACGAGAAGCGATTCCGTCCATTTTACGTTGGGGAAAACACACGTCTTGCACCACCTTCTTTCGCAGTGGACGAGGAGACCAAGGCGTCCAAGTCAGAACGCCTAGATGACCTAGTGAATACCCAGCAAAGGGACATCGAGCATGACAAATTTGATTCGAAAAGCTACGCCTGTTTCCACGAGCCAAATGGCAAGAGGAGGGGTCATGTTCGCCGTCCAGTTCGACACATCATGGAAATGTATCACAACGCGAGGTCGGCTTTAGTGAACGGAGAAGGAGCTCGTGAGGCTCTCGAAGATGCGGACAGGGAACTCGCCAAGATTCCGGTCAAAGTTATTGCCTTCTCGCAGGATGTCCGGCCCCCTTATTATGGGACGATTACTTTCCAGCCTTTCGTGCTCGGGCTCGATCATATTCCCAAGATTGCCCGTAAACCTACTTCCAAGCGGCTACCCCTCGACTACGATTACGATTCAGAAGCTGAATGGCAGGAAGAGGAAGGAGAGGACGTCGATATTGACGACGAAGAAGAAGAGCCAGATGGTGAAGATGACATGGAGGGTTTTCTGGACGATTCCGAGGACGCTGGACTTTCTCGTCGGGTACTTGTCAGTACCATGGAGCCTGAGAGCACCGGGATATGTTTCGAGGATCATCAGCGCAGGGGGCCACATCCTGGTGTCTACGATTACAAGATGGAGTATATGCATGGTACGTGAAGACTGATGGGGTGTGTGATGCCTTGTGAAGGTCAATCAGCTGACTGTGCTCAGAGTCTATCGAAAACCATGACAGCATCGATCCCTTCGCTACTCGCTATTGGGAACCAGAGGTGAAGACGAAGCAGTCCAAGTCCAAGCAAGCAGGAGATAAGTCTTCTAATATGGCGCCCCCGCCTGTGCCAGCAAACCCTTTCGAGGTCATGAGCCGGAATGCAGCTAGCAGCACGGCTCCGACCAAGCTGGTGAAGGACGAATTGATGGTCGAGGTAAAGAAGCTTATCTTGGATCATAAGCTTTTGTCCAAAGTCGGCATGATTGACGTCATTTTCGCCCGATTCCGGAACAGCGTCTCTCGGGCTGAGGTGAAGAACACACTCGAAATGGTGGCAGAGAAGACAGGTTCAGGTCGAACGAAGGAGTGGGACCTCAAGCCGGGCCACGAAATCACGTCTTGAAGGGGGGAGAAGCACTGGCAAGAAGAGTGTTGGGCAGCATGGCGTACGAAATGTGTCGATGGGTAATTGTCAACTTAGCGTGGAGCGACTGAAGTGCATAAGCATGTCTTACGGGGGCTTTGCTAGAAATCATGGCTAGATTAAACATGTATCTGTTTATGTGATGGGAGAAGTCGGATGTTTATAGATATATTTCACGTCTCCTCGAGGAACCGAAGCGTCGATTGTACGTTGCCTCGATGATCAGAGTTTGATTCTGAAAAATTGTAGTACACAGCAATAACCTTATATTGTTGGTCCTGGCTCGTTCCGTACTTGGAGGTCTCAGTCGCTGTGTGAAGGTTGAGAGTGGAACTAGCGCCACTGTCAGCCCGAACCCCTGCTTCTGGACATGAAACCATGAATCTTCCTTCGCAAACGCCGGAGCGGCATGACGACTCTCCTTTCAATAACTGTCCACCAAAGTGCACTCGTTCGACGACGCCGCCGCCGCCGCTCAGTACCATGATTACTTGTTAAGCAATGGTCTAGAGGTTGCGTTACACGCTCTGGAACGAACGCGTCGGCGAAGGGGGAATCATTCCCAGGCCTGCGCGGGCATGCGCACGACATGCAACCGACGTAACCCAGCATGGAGGATCCCTGGGACTCGCCATGGACGACCGATACGCCCGTCAAGATCGAGCTGCCCGCCGCGCCCAAGCAGGCGCATTTCTCCGCGGACACCCTTAGCCCTCGCATAGTTACGCCCGCCAGGGCGCTGTCATGGATCGAGGATGATAATGATGCTTGGGCTAGCGGGAGCAATGGGAAAGAAAGCCCGGCGCCATGGGATCGCAACTCTGGATTGGCACAGCTTCGGCGCGTTTCGCTTCGGCAGACGTCACCGGATCCGTGGCGGACTCTAAGCGTGGAGGGTGCCGGAGTCAGGAGGGGGAGTCCATTGTCGGAGGGAAGAGCGGAGGCCGTGGATTCAGCCATTGGGCTCGATGATGACGGGTCGAGATCACAGGCTACTAATGCCTTGCGATTGAGTTTGGCTGAAGATGCGAGCAGTGCTTGGGGAGCTGAATCATCGACGGGGTTGAAAGAAATGTCTGAACCATCCGTCGTGGTAGGGGCTCCAAATCACAAAAGAGGAGACGACGAGTCACCATCGGTTTTGAGTTTCGATGAGCAAGCAAGAATTTCTCAACAACCGTCAAAATCTCAACGTTCTGTTGGCGGATTTGATGCCACGAGGAGTCAAGACGAAGCATCATCAAGGCGATCATCTTCAAAATCGTTAGCCATCGACAAGGAGGATCCAGTAGACAACGTTGGATGGACCTCTGAATTTTCTACAATTGAGAAATTGGCCAAACCTTGCGAGGCTGCCGATTTCCATCCACGCATCAAAGACGATCATGTCGCGGAGGCGCCCACAAGCTACTTGGAAGACTACGATGCAGATGTTCCAGACACCCTGCCGGCCGAGACAGTCCTTCCAAGAAAACGTACCTCACGCTCCACAACACCGTTGGAGACATACCCCATTGATTTGACCAACTTGGACGACCTATTTCCCTCGACGGCGACTGACTTCCCCTCACCCGAGCCGGTGCCAGACATCATCATCGACGACACGTTCGCCACAGCAGCGGAACGAAACATGTGGTATCGAATTTCGCGCCATGGCTCTATCCGGAGGCACGACCTAGGTGATGACGAGGGATACGTTCGTCTCAGCTGGAAAGACTCCCGCGTCCGCGCAGACACCATGGCCATTGTTCGGCGGTGGATGGAGGAAGACTCGATGGGTGGTCGGGTCGTCCTGGGCCGCCGACTCGGTCACAGAGGCGTGAGCATGTTTAACTGGGGCTCCACAGCGCCGACGGTGGCAATCGGGGACTTGTTGGCCAGCAAGAGAGGGCATTCAAGGGCGTCGTCGGCGCAAGGAAGTTCGGCGCCGCCCAAGGACCAGGGAGCAACGTTTGCTTGGAGCAGTCGTGTGGCGTCGGCGCCGCTTCCTCCCAGTCCTACTCGTGAACATCAAGCGAGTCTTTCATTGGAGCCACCGCCATCATCAGTCGGGAAGACAAAGGTCGTTGTCGAAGCTGCTCCTGACGATCCTGCCATGGCGGAATCGCCTACGGTGGAACTGAAACCCTGTCCTCAACAGCTTGAGGCAAGTAGCGGAAATGACGACGATGATGATTGGGGCGAGATGATGACCTCGCCTACCGCTGAAACAAGTCGAACCGAACCGCCAAGCTCAACAACGACCACTTTCCAAGATTCCGGAAGCATTCCCATCTACAACGAGCCCCCGTCAGGGTATGAACTCGCCTCGCCACGCACCAACAATACATCTGGGGAGAAGACGCGGAGGAAAAGTCATCCAGGCACAGAGAACGTACCACCGCGTGCAACGTCGTCGTCATCATCATTATCATCATCCTCTTGCGAAGCATCTGCACGACATTCGCTGGACAGCTCACTCATTCACGCAGAGTCGCGGCCGCAGGAAGGGGATGCGACTGTTGCGGATATTCTGCGTCATCTTCCTGACTTATCGTATATGTTACGCTGAGTCGGATGACCGATTCTTGTACCAGTAGACGCTCACACACTTTCTTCACATCTTCTTCTTGTACGAATCATACACCAAGACAGACCGTTTCTGCCAGGGATGGCCTATTTGGCGAATACGACCTAGCAGTCGGCGGCCCATCTCTCATATCTTTTTGGAACTTTTGGCGTCTGGTCTGAGTATGGCACGCTCGAGAATATCATAATATTGCAAACACGGAGCGAGCGAGGTGGAATCAAGGCGTTGAAGGGAGGTGTTCGTATTCAAGCGGGATTGCAATGGCATACCGGGTGCATGTAACGGGGGTAATATGTGCGATAGCCGATTCAAAATGCAGTGTTGTATCGTATGCTTGCGGCCGAACCTGAAGTCACGATTCTAGTGGGCGTTGCTACTCTGCTTTATACGTACACCGAAGTATGAAGGCCATGATATGAATCCCGTCGTAGAAGAGGGAGGGGACCTCGGCGTCTTTTCGGGTCAGTAGCGCTGGGGCTTCGCAGAAACCGGCATCCTCCCCGCTGCCGATCCCGGCTCCCCGGTGGCTTGCCGGCCGGGTAAGCGCATGAAAAGCACCCAATTGTCCATGACCAAGTGCCAGGTGCCCAACTGGTCCTCATGAGGCAGCCAACGTGGCAATCGTAAGCCTTTACCGGCTGCGAATAAAAACAATACGAAGCGCCTGTCAGGTCAGACTGCGTTTGGAACATCAAAGCCAAGAGACGGCGATGTTTACCCTCCCTGGAGCAACGACACGTAACCGACCAACGAGGATAACAGAGAACCCTTTGATACAAAGCGGTGATTCCACGAGAACATCTTCCTCCTACCAAGTCTTTGAGTCTCACGCAAAGGCCATTCTGTTGGTCATGGCCATGAATGCCTGCGTTGGTCGATGGG
This sequence comes from Torrubiellomyces zombiae, assembly GCA_018831705.1. NCBI lineage: Eukaryota > Fungi > Ascomycota > Sordariomycetes > Hypocreales > Ophiocordycipitaceae > Torrubiellomyces > Torrubiellomyces zombiae. The sequence goes on from JADHZA010000292.1 coordinate 11,710, forward strand.
ACTCCAAAAACAAACTTCATGTTGCCCCGTATACATGTATTGATGATATGTAGCTATGGTAGACAACAAAGAATCCCCTTTCGACAACGGCATATTTCCCGTCATAACAGCTGCGTGTGTTTCCGTTTGTTTGTTTCACGTAGGTCGTATCCGCCGCACAGACGATCCGTGGAGACGGAAGCACCGATACATGGAAGCAGCCAGACGCTTACATTCGATGTTGCTTTTGCTTTACTTATACTTACAATACATGGGCGTTATTTCGATTTTTTGATGTGGGAGTTATCTTACGCATACGTATACGTTACTTCTTATGGTAGTGTCTTTGATCGCTTAAACATTCACATTACTCTGCTACGTATGTGAGTAGCCAACCTACATGTACGTGTGGACTCTCCCCCTTGCTTGTAGGGTTGCAGTGAATCAGATAAGCTAGGAATATGAGCTGCCAACATAGAAGATATTCACACAAGGGTTACGAATAGCACAATGAGGCTCTACAAACACCAGGACTTCAATCACTACAAGCGAGACCGCTCCGTGAGCCATGCGAATTCTTTCAACGGTCGACGAATTGGCCGCCTTGCCAGTCGTACCTCTTCGTTTGTGTATTCCCATTCCAAAAAGTAGGTATAAGTGCTCCTGATGCATCCAGATATCCTGATTTCCTGCAATACCAATATCTTTTCGCTTCGTTTATTCCCCTATTGCATTACATGACGCACGCTGGCCGTGTTATTCTTCCTCCAGAAAGGCGCCATTTCTTTTCCCTATTTCCGTTCAAACGCCAACTCAGGTAAGTCTGTTGTCTCCCAGATACTCAGGGTGATACTCCGCTGAGGTTTCCAGAACACCATGAGCTCCAGGCAACAGTCATCACGCCAGTCTGGCTCCTCACGCTCCCATAGGCCTTCTCAGTCGGGAAGTAGCTCTAGCTCTGGACGCTCAGGAGGTAGCTGGGGAAGTGCTGCCGATCAGCGTCAACTTCAGCCCGATCCGAGTTGTGAGCTCTGCAGAGGATCTGGGATGTACACCCGTAATGTGCGGGAGTGGGTTACATGCGGCCGCTGCAGGGGAGATCCCAACTTTCGCGAGAGAATTCCGCGCCATCACCACGCATGTCGTGGAAGAGGTTGCCGTAGAGATGGATGCAATCGGTCTGGCTTTGTGACACGAATAGTTGAGTGCAGATGGTGCGGCGGAGGAGGGGAAAGGCAGATATTGCGTACCAGAACGGATCCTTGCTCGTGCCTTAGCCGCCGGTACTGAGTGCTGAGGGTGCTGTTTTTTGTTTGCTTTCACTCGTCGGGTCGAAACGAGGCTCTCATTTGTTCGATTAATACATGTAGATAGATGGTAGATGGCTCTATACGAGCCAATGTCATTCTTTTATCCTCTGTGCTCTGATCAGAAGTCAAATTTATACGATTTACTAAGTCGACACCTAAACCAGAGTGTAA
>JADHZA010000292.1:13269-28290 GCA_018831705.1 Torrubiellomyces zombiae
AGAAGATTGATTCTTGTGAAAATGATCATGAAGAGCTATGAACGATCGCAAGTACACATATGTATACTGGTAGGTATTACCGTAGTTGTCACTCACGGACCAGGGCGAGCAGCGTGCGGCGCTGACACCAGGTTCTGCGGCCTGAATGACTCATTTCCTTAGGCAACATACAGTGCATGTACTCCGTAGCGTCCTGCACGCTCCCCCCGAGACAGGGCGATACTGGAGAGAAACATGGATCAATCAATAACACAGACTTCTCGATTTTCCACCTGCTTTATAAACAAAGAACAACCATGGAGTCGCCTCTCGTCGTTGAACCGACAACAGCTCACACTCACACAGTCGTCTTCCTCCACGGCCGCGGCGACAAGGCCCACACATTCGCCGCTTCACTCTCCTACTCCCGCGACTCGTACGCTCGCACGCTGCGAGAAGCCTTTCCTTCTTTTCGATGGGTCTTCCCCTCAGCCAAAATGCTACCAAGGGCCTCATTTCCTCTGGATAAATGCTCCCAGTGGTTCGATATTTACAACGTGCAAGACTTCGCGGACCGGGAGGAGCTACAAGCTGTCGGCCTACGGGATAGCGTGCAACGCATCACGGCGACTCTGCACAAGGAAGCCCACGAATTAGACGGAAACTGGGACAAGATCATCCTCGCGGGCATAAGTCAGGGTGCGGCCACAGCGGTGCACACTCTGCTCAACCTCAGCTCGGACAAGGCGTCCAAGCTCGGGGCATTTCTGGGGTTCGCGTGCCGCATGCCGTTTCCTGGCCGCGATCTGGCTGCGACGAGAGACATCCTTGACCTGCCCAACAAGCCTGCTGCCGACGATGATGTCGTCTTGCGCGGTACCCCCATCATGTTGGAGCACTGTGTCGACGATCCCTTGGTGCTCGTCGACGGGGGACGACGATTGAGGGATAGCTTGACCAACTTCGGGGCCAGCGTAGAGTGGAGGGAGTATCCAGATGGGGGTCATTGGTTCAATTCTCCGACGGGAATGGATGACGCGATGGACTTCTTAAACAGAGTGCTCAAACTGGGATAGAAGGTGGACGCGAAGCGAGAGGCCATGCTCGAATGAGGAGTTGAAGTCTTGTTGATTTGGTGACAATAGTCATCGAGGATCAAGACCATATCAAGAAATCATCGGTGGCAGACTCTTGACAGAACTCAAACAGACTCTGCCGAGAAAGAGGATGGTACAGCTTGTATCCAAGACAAGGAAATTCGTTTTGGCTCATGTCCGCCTCCGTGCGATTCAAACCCTCTAACATGGGATCCAAGCACGTCGTCGACACCAAACAACATAGCCAATATACACTCGCTTCAATGAAAAAAATGAATCGCTTATCAGAAGGGCTTCCTCTTGCATTATCCCGTTGTTCGTTCTCGAAGGAGATATCGCATCATCGCCAAAGCACTAGCGTGCAGCATCAAACTCGTATCAATGACGTCCATACACTTCCGGCAGTGTAGCTGATTTGGTTGCGGCTGGGCTCTCAGCTGACATTGAAGAACCCCTTCTGATGCGCCATTTCCGGACCATGTGGGTTCCTCCACGATGCGAACGCAATGAAGATCTCGGCATTCCGGACAGAGGGCGTAGTAGTATGTTTTGATGGACATTTACGGAAACTGATGTTCATCGATGGATCTTGATGGACATTAATGGCTTATTATCGAGCCTCAGTGTGTTGTGGCCCGATGCCCTGTGATCGGCTGAAAAGACTGTCGGACGAGCTGGGCGACATGAGACCCTTCTTGACGAAGTTTCGAATATTGCAGTCTGATGAGACACGGTAAGACGGCCAGAAAAAAGGCGTACGTGCTGGCATTGCAGCTATGGAGGAGTTGATGAAGACGTATCTGTAAACATGTCGGCGGTAGTGGTGAAGACATGTGCAGCGCGAGAATAATTGCGTTGCAGGATCAGGTTGTGTGGCATGCCACAGCAATCGTCCTCGATCGACTCGCTCATGCAGGACTTTGGGAAGCTTCCATTGAGCTGGTACATAACTACCTGCTTTCTCTCTGCACATTGCCTCATCTGTATCTCATATAAGCGTTAGAGTAGTCACGATGCACACGTTGCGAGGGGGAAGAGCGATCTACCTACACAGATCAAGTCTTTTCTCCCAACTCCGAAGCGAATCTTCGTACTCGGGCTCATGTAGTTGTAGGGGAATATTATCACGGTCAAAGCACTAGAGGTCTTGACGCGCAGGTCTGTCTTCATCCCCTGGCTCCTGGTCAATCGTTTCATTGCTTCCCTCTTGCTGTGGCGCGTGGACAAAAAGCAGCGCCGTAAAGGAGATGATGGACAAGAGCGCGATATAGAACCACGGGAGTCCAATCCAAAGGCCTCGCTTCTCCAGCCCTTTGTTGAACAGCCACGCCAGGACTGGCCCGCCGATAAACGATCCGAGAACCTCGGTCATGCTAATCAATGCGTACAGACGTGAAGTATGCTGCGCGTCAACGTAGTGTGATATAGTGGCTCTGGCAAGCGGGCTGTCAGCAGCACCAAGCGTCCCGATGACTAGTCCGATCAGAAAGACAACGACGTTGTGGCTGATACCCTCGAGAAGTGCAGCAATGATGATAAGAACGATGGAAACCTGTAAAAGGATAAGGTCTTTACCGAAGACGGTGAGCCGAGTGCGGTGTGAGACGAGCATTCTTGAGACCAACGGCAGCATCAGGAGTATCAAAAGGTTCAGAAGGCTAAGTGGTGAGAGAAGAAAGCTGGTCTCAGCCAATTTCCAGCCAAAGTGCTTGCTGACATATTGCGTGAGTGTCGTTGTGTACGCTGTGAACCGGGTATTTTGGAAGAGGAAAGACATAAGTACTAGGGGGACATTAGGGTTCCTGATCATATTGAGGGAGAGTCTCAGCTCGCCCATTCCATTCGAAACATGCTTCTTGAGCGCTTGTACCAAGTTCCGATCACGACTATCCCTGACCTTGGCGTCAACGTGAAGCGTTTCCGGCAGAAAAAGGAAGAGGCAGAGGATCAGGGGCGTAATGGAGATGACCGTGTATATCGGCACCCATGGCCCATATGCGTTCATCAACATGCCTGAGAGCAAGGGTCCGACTAGCCCGCCAGCCGTCGCACCAAATGTGAGGTAGAGGAAGCTGGTGGCTCTTTATTGGCCAGTCAGTTGAGACAGGATACCAAACGGGCCATTATTGAACACTGACTTTCGGTCTTCGCTACTGACATCTGCCGCCATAGCATAGAGTGTGGACAAGAGCACCGGCACACCTCCACCAAAAAGAAGAAATAAAGAGCCCATCATGAGTAGATACGGATTATTGCGCACTTGGTTGCGAAAGACGCCGAGCATCAACGGGCCAAACAGGAAAGAGACAGCCGTCCCACCGTAAGCAAAGAGTGCTGTCGGTTTGCGGCCGATGCGATCAGAGAGCACACCGTAAGGAAAAGCGACGAGTAGGGCTATCGGGTCAAACGTCAGAGTAACGAGAAGAACATGGTTTCTTAGGGGGGAGTCTTGTTCACGAACTCATGACCGAGTTGACCAGAGCGCACCATCCCAGCACGTAGGCAAGACGGGCCTGGACTGCGTCGACTTTGCACTTCATCTCGTCAATGATATCCGTCGAATCGTCCTGGTAGTATACATGGCAAAGAGCATCTTCTATGAGCCGGTACAACGGTATCAGGATGAGCATGCCGCTGGAAGTGATGCAAAACTTGAGCGTCGCCGCCAACAGAACGATGGTGGCAGGATTGCTGGCCTCCCATTTCCACGGCTGGATCGGCGAGGGAGACTCGTCTGTGTCTTGACGCTGTGGTCCATGGCCTTTATGTCGCGAATCGAGTAGCGGCTGGCGCTCTTCACGGTGGGCTTCTGATCTGAGCTCCGTGTAAGACATGAGGCGATTGCTTCTCTAGTGATGGTGGCAACAGCTGGCAAACGCGTTCGTGACGATTCAGATCAGAAGGAAGAAAGAAGGCAATCATTACGACGGCCAAGACATGTCACCACCGTCTGGCATCAGTAAGGCGAACGTAAGAGAGGAAGCCTCAAGGTCGGCGATGTCGACGTCAGCTTTTCCAAGGTAGGTTAGAGTGAGACGGGAGGCTACAATACGAAATACGACAAAGACAAATTGCAAGTGACGCGGCAAAAGAGGTTGGAACGCACGTCGGTGCGTCATTTCTTGATTTCCCCTCCCTCGCACAGCTCATTACCCTGTAGAATGTCAATTGAGAATGCTCGGAGGTGCAGGTCGCCAAGCATATCTTGAAGACTCGCAGTTGACCACCCTTGTTACTGCATGGGCTTTCTTTTTTGCCTATAACTCAATGATATAATCTTGAGTGGGTGCAGTCGACTCAAGCTTTAGAGAGACTTCTAATGTTTTCGCGAAAAGCAAGCGTGGATCTTTTTGTCACCCACTTGCACCATCTTCTTCCCATTCATCTTCTCAGGCTCGTCAAAACGCTCGCGCATGAATCACATCAAAAGCTTGTCATCCTTCGCATATTGTACCTCGAACGAATAAACCAGCTCACATCTCCTCATGGCACCAGAAGCAGGTGCTCTTCGTATCGGGTTTGTGCCTGAGCACTTTTCCACGCCTCTCCACTTCGCTCACAAACACTACGGCCTCGATGCCGTCCTCATCCCCTTTCCCTCGGGCACGGGGCACATGATCACGGCCATTCGCGCCGGCGAGATTGACATAGGCGTTGGCTTGACCGAGGGATGGATTGCCGGGCTGGGCAAAGAGTCTCTCGAGGGCGACGGAGGCTACCGCCTTGTCGGCACCTACGTCGACAGCCCACTCTGTAAGTGGAAATAGGCGTCTGCCTGGTGCAAGAACTCATGCTAACCCTCACATGTGAACCAGGCTGGGCCATCTCCACGGGTGCCAACCGCCCCGAGATTACTTCAGTAGATAGTCTCAAGGGAGGCAAGATTGGTGTGTCACGCATTGGGTCCGGCAGCTACGTCATGGGCTTCGTTCTTGCCGACCAGCAGGGCTGGCTATCATCATCATCATCCGCCGCGAGCAATGCCTTCTCCGACACTGTGGTGTTGCAAAACTTTGAGAACTTGCGTAACGCCGTCAATTCGAAAGAGGCCGACTTTTTCATGTGGGAGCATTTCACCTCGAAAAAGCACTACGACTCTGGGGAGATTCGCCGCGTCGGCGAGATCTACACACCCTGGAGCAGCTGGAAGATTGTCGCCTCGACCACGCTGGTTTCCACTCAGAATGGACTGGACGCGCGGGTGAAGACGCTGTTCGAGAAGCTGGATCGCGGGATACAGCATTTCAACGAGAACCAGGAGGAGGCTGTCGGATACATATCCAGCGAGCTGGGATATGCCGAACCCGACGCGCGGCAATGGCTGAAAACAGTCAAGTTTCCCAGCAGCACGAAAGGCGTGAAAAAAGAGGTAGTATCGGGCTGTGTAGAGGCCCTAAGGAAAGCTGGGGTTCTGGTCGAGGGTAAGGGCATGGGCGCGGAAGCCATGATCACGTCGACATAACGTTCGTTAGAAGCACTAATATGGAGTACACGCAATGTCCTGCCTGACAAACTCAGACTACTTGTAAGCTGGCCAGACTTGGCTCGGGTATCGATATCGTGAATGTGCAGATGTCGTCCTTGGACACCATTCTTTTCGCGCAATGGCGATGACGGAATGAGCAGCGTCATTTGCATGTGAAACCACTGGAGGGACGAGCCTCGTAGGGCACGGCACGGGCGCTATCGTCGACGGCGATGGCGCTAAGTCTTCCCAGCCGTGCTAACTCAGTTAGGTGCCTAGGTCGTGGCTGCCGCACCTATTGCCTTTGAAGTGCCGCCTGTATTCACCACTTAATAAGCCCCGCAGTAGTCCTACAGCAGTACCTGTAGTCCTACCGACCCCTTTCCCTGCAGCTCGGTCAGGATGCGATCCCCATTATCGAAGATTCTGTCCCCACAACGGCCAACTTCCATGATAGTCTACCTACCTGCCTGCCTGCCTTCCTACCGTTGACCCAAAGAGCGCGTCGCAATATCAATTCCCGCCGGCGGACCTCGACCTTGTCCCTACCGTCCATCGCCGGATTCAAGCTCGCTCTTTTACCGCCTGTATTGTTGACGCGTTCGACAAATTTCGCGCTGCTTCGCTTCCTTGCGCTGATTCCACAGCCTTTCCCTCCGAGCTCGATGCTTTCCGGTTGAATACAACACTCATGCTACGTCCGAGCCTTGAAAGGCCTGGGGACTCGAATCAACAGACGAATCCGTATGATTCGGAATGTCCACCTCCGGCATCCCACTGGCAAACGGAGATGTAGCCACCGTTGAGGCCCATCATCGGCGACCGTCCGAGGGGGCCATTGAAATGACCTCTTCGACCTCTCCGGCATCTCAAGAGGCTGGACTTGTCTCTCCGGTCGCGAAAGCGTTGGGCTTCCGAGCAAGAATTGGGCTGGGAGGGGTCGCAAGACGGACGCTGGGCATCTGTCTGCTGCTGGTGACAGTCTTCTTGTGGACGCTCTCAAACTTTTTGGCCAGTGTAAGTAACTCAAACAGGCATCACGTCATGTTGCAGAGCTTCACACTGACGATGGTGCAGTACATCTTTTCCGATCATACATACAACAAGCCGTTTTTTCTCGTCTACGTTAACACATCAGTATTCGCATTCTCTTTGATACCAATATTTGTCAAATACACATATAAAGCAGGCGTACGTGGGGTGCGGAATGACATTGTTCAGATGTGGCATGAGCACAGGGAAAGGGGTACATACGTCAAAGCAGCTACGGAAGAGGACAGCGAAAACCGCGAAGACTTGGCTCCAGAGGGCATCCTTCTGGAGTCGAGTCCTCAGGGAAGCTCGAACGAGAAGCTTGGCATTAGGGAAACAGCCATACTCAGCCTCGAGTTTTGTATGTTGTGGTTCTTCGCAAACTACTTTGCTTCGGCCTGTCTTGAGTACACGAGCGTCGCGAGCGTGACGATTTTGACGTCGACCAGCAGCATATGGACCCTGGTATTCTGTGCCCTGTTCCGAGTCGAGCCTTTCACTATGCGGAAGCTTTTTGGTGTATTGGCGTCATTGGTGGGTATCGTCTTGATCTCGACGGTGGATCTGACCGGCGAGAGCGACGAGAACAGAGGGTCGTTTCCTCACAAAACGCCCGGGCAGATTGCCATTGGCGACTCCATGGCATTCTTCAGCGCCGTTGTTTACGGCATGTACGTGACGGTTATGAAGAGGAGGGTGGGCGACGAGAACAAGGTAGACATGAGGCTATTTTTCGGCTTGGTGGGCGTTTTCAATTTGGCGTTTCTTTGGCCTCTTTTCTTCATCTTACATTGGACCAATATAGAACCGGTAAGGCCCCATAATGCTCTGAGAGTGGGCCTAGGGGAGAGCTGACGGTCCTTGATACTTCAGTTTGCGATGCCACCGACCGGACAGATCTGGATGATTATCATTGTAAGTCGGGACCATACCTCTCTCGGACCAGGCAGGGAGCGTGAGACTGATATTAACGGCGGCGCAGGTGAACTCGTTGTCGTCGTTTGTGAGCGACATTTCATGGGCATTCGCCATGCTCCTGACCACTCCGCTGGTTGTGACGGTCGGGCTCTCGTTGACGATTCCTCTATCGTTGATAGGCGAAATGATCCAGTACGGACAATACTCGAGTTTTGTGTATTGGATTGGCGCTGCCGTCGTTTTCATGTCATTTCTGTTCATCAACCGCGAAAGCATAGATGACGGCGAAAAGGTTGACGATGACGAACGTGTATCAAGCTAGCATACAATGTTGTTGATAGAGCGAATTAGAACACCGCATCCATTGCCATCTTGGTGCCGGGACGAGACTTGAGACTGAAATATACCTACACGGCTTGGTACATGGAAGGGCATAGCCTGGGAGAAACACCCCGAATTAGCAAATGGATCATACTGTCGGAGCGCCGTTGGTGTTCAACTCTGGTAAAACATACGATATGACTCGTGTCCTATGCTAGTGCGGATTCAGAACCAGCCATCTGCAGCTTGAACTGGATCCTCTTTCTCTCATATGGGACATATGAGAAAGATAAGGCGAAAAGCGCTGGGATAAACTTGTTAAAGACAACGAGGATAACCGGTCGACTGATTTATTTGTCTAGGTTGTGAATCCTTTGACATATTTGCCTCCATCTTGTAGGCGGATTGCTCGTAGTTACGGCCTCGGCCGTCGGACCAACAAAGAAGGCGCACGGAGGGCCGACTGCGCTTGGCCCGATCGAGCACCGACCGGATGGCTCCTTCCTCGTCCCCGGTTTTCCTATTGTCTTCGCCGGAGCCGCTTCCTGGTCTCTCTTGGCTATCACACTCTTGAGACGGAGATCCTACTTATTCTCCTGCCACCTATTTTCCCTCTTCCATCCGCATCCTCATCCTCATCTCGACATCTTGTTGTCACACCACCCTTTTCCTCTCGCGCGCTGCTTTCAGGGCCTTGCGGCCGTTCGTTCCTTACTTTCTTTTTAATTCCATAGTGGCGTCATCGTCTTGCTGCATTTCGCCCGCATCAACTCGGTTGTCCTGCACCACCTCCCCGGGCCTCCTGACAAACCTCACATGCTCATCCAACCAACCAAGACTACAGCCGTTTGAGACAAACATCGACACTAATATCTCATGAACTCGCGTATAAATATCGAGTCGTTCTCTCCGTTTCTTGCCTTTGTCTGCGCCGTGCTTGCGTCAAGTTGGTGAGCCGAAGATGCTTGCGTATCGCCATGTCTACCACTCCCCTCGATTCGTTCCGTGAGCAACGTCCTGTGGTTGAATCCATAGCTATAGCGACAAGGCCGATTCATACCAAGCTTAACAAGCTCATCGTGGCTCGACTTCCCCTCGCTCTGCCTCCCAGCGCTCATGATCCCTCCGTCTATGCCTCGGGTCTGATGCACATCATACCCATATTCGTCGCCTTCGAATCGTCATGGCGCCGGATACTGGACACTCGACTTGACACGTCACTAAGAAGCTGCAACCCGGATGGATGTGACACAGACTTACCTCTTCCGGGCTCTGGAGGCCTCTGCTCGACCCCTCTTGGTCATCCCGACTGGCATCGAAGCAGTTTGCCCGATCGTCTCTACTGCGTATTGGAGCAACTGCGCTTGCCTGGTCTCATGCGTTCAAGTCGGATGAAAGCAGATCTGCGCTCCATGACAGGCTGGACTGAAGACGTCACGGACGAGCAGCTTCGAGCTATTTGTCAAACGGCACACCTCAACGAATTCGTGACCCATGTGCAACGTGCCATCTACAACAAGCCCCACGTACTTTTGGCCTATGCTTATGTCTTCTTCATGGCACTTTTCGCCGGAGGCCGTATTGTCAGGGCATCCCTGGAGGCTGCAGGTGAGGAATTCTGGCAACGGGCTTCCTCCCCCATGCAGCCTTTCGGCAAGCCTTGTCAGCCGAAACCAGCGCAAACCACTACCAACTCTTCGGAATCTAGCAAGCCTGGTTCTTCCTATAGCATGCCACTGAGCTTTTTTTATTTTGCAACGCCCTCGGATGGCGAGGATCTGAAGATCGAGTTTAAGCAATGCCTGTCTGACTCAGATGCCTCTCTCACACCAAAGGAGAAGCACGATATTGTCCAAGAGGCCGTTTGCATCTTTGAGAACATGATCATGGTGGTCTCCCAGCTAGATGGGATTTTCATGAAGCTTGATGCCAGCGATCACGATGATACTGGCTTGCATGAATCTACTCTTGCTCACAAAAGTCACCTCCTTGGTCCTCGATTTCGAGACAGCGTGCAAGTCACATTGGAACGCAAGGCGCGAGGCTCGCTCAAAAAGTTCACTATCGATGGTGACGAGGTAATCAGTCCATCGAGTCCGGGATCGAAGCAGCACACCGGCGTTACGACGGCCAAGGCAGCTCTGCCGTTTGGTCCGAGTGCGTCTAAGGTCGAGCCATCAACATGGTCATTTGCCAAATCTATGAAGTTTGCCAATATGCTACCACGGCCTGTGCGTAAGCAGGACGCGCCTCCGGATGGGGAGCAGGATGTCACTGGGAGCATACGTCTTGCTGTTGAAACAGCCGGCCGAATCTTGCTTTTGAACTGGCCCTTGGTGGCTGCAGCGGTGTTACTTGTGCTCGGAGTCGTCTACTCGTCTTCCCAACGGACCGTTGCCGGCAGTTGATCAGAGAGAAGACGAGTTCACAAGTAAGATATGTTTTCTTTGTCCGCCATCAGTGGCTGGGTCAATGGGATGCAGCTGCAGGCCTGACATGCCTCTGCCTTGAGACTATTGAAGCGCGAGTATTGTTGGGCGTAACACAAACGCCAGATGGGGTCAACAAAGCGGTCCGTGCAGGTCTGCCTTGCTTTTGATTAGTTATGCGGGAATGACAGCAGTTGGCAATGATGATTATGATGATGGATGATGGATACCTGGAATGGGAGCCTGCTAGTTCAAGAACCCCCATGCACCATAATTACTTTATACACAGCATTGAAGAATACATTTAGAAACAGTACTGAGACGAAGTCGAATCCTGGCGCTTTCTCAGTTGTGTAGCACACACAAGCTTGTCTCTGCTAGCCTCCCTGAGCCAAGAAACAATGCCAATGCTTTATGCATGAACTCGCAAGACCAGTATGCTGTCTCATCTGTCCCCGCCAAATTGAATGAGAGAGAAGCAAACCAATGATTTATGTATTTTATCGTCAGCATTCGTCAGCCTCGTCGGCATCCCAGTCGTCTCCCACGTCTGCCCAGCCCGCTAAGTGCCTCTCTCCACCAAACTCGCCGACCTGTCGGAGATAACCGGCACGCTCTGCTCCGCTCTGCCACTGGCGGACAATGTAGTCGTCAGATGCCGTCACCAATCTTTCACCATCGTGTGACCAGGTCAGTGATGTGACCTCGCGACTGTGGCCACGGACGAGGGGTGTGCCGGAACGGAATATGGGAACACCAGACGTCTGCTGCTGGTCGAGTGGAGACGCTCGGGCCCATGCAGAGCGCATATAACGCTCATCGGTGGGGAAGAGGATGGCGCAGCCGTCGGTGCTGCCGAGGGCAAGGAGTTCAGGGATATTCGGGAGGCGGGGACGGATGGCACACTTGACGTAGAAGGAGTGAGCGTGGAATTTCTCGTGTCTGAAGCCGTACAATGGACCAAGACCCTGGACGGCAGAGGGTCTGCGCTTCGGCGCGTTGTCAAGAAGCTCGGGTGCGTGACCCAGAATAAGATGTGCCATGGAGTAGGCGTAGACGGTGCTGTCTTTGCAGATGGCGTAGAGGCGGGTGGCGTCGGTGCCAAGAGCGAGAGAGGTGATGCCGTAGGAGCGCCATGCATGGCCGGAAGGTTCCTGGGTCATGGCCAACGGTGTCTCGTCGGGATGACGTCTGGGCTTGATGTAGCGCGTGTCCCAGAGCTTGATGGATGCGTTGGCTTCCGACGCCGTCAGCAGGAGGTGCTCGCGACCCGAGGGGAGCCATTTTATGGAGGTGACGGAGGCGGATGAGGTGGTGCCGTGAACGGTGCGCTCATGGGCGTTGTCGATGCTGTTGACGACGCGGGCGGCGGTGGAGGGAAGGTTATTGTTGCGAAGGACAAGGTCGCCGGCCACGATGGAGCTGAAGCTTTGCGTGGGAACAGATGAGCATCTCAGGTCCCAGGTTTGGACTTTGCCGGCACGGTCGGAGGTGGCGAGAACGTTACCGCTGGCCTGGCCGGGTTGAAAGGCCACTTGTCGAAGCGAGTCCCAATGTCCGGCGTCCAAGTCGACGGCCACGCTCTGGGTGGTGACATCGATGATCCTTCCGGTGCGGTCGCCACAGGCTGTTGCGAGTCGCAAGTCGTCTTGGGAGAAATCCAGGTCCATGAGGGCGTTTTCGTGCGCCCTGAAGTGGACGTCGACCTTGGTCGTGTCGGAGGAGCCATCGGATGCGGTGGTGTTGAAGAGCCGGATATAGCCCTGTTCGTCGCCAATGGCCGTGACAGCGGTGTTGTGGCAACTCGCGAGACTGAAAGGTATGGTGCTTCCCTGGCCGGAATACGCGGTGCATTGGTGAATGTCTGTGCTCTGACTGTAAAAGCCAGCTGTCTCGATCCTGGGGTCGCAGGCGGGGAAGAAAGCAGGCTGGCGTCTCGAATAAGACGAGAGGCCATGCTCACGATCGAGAAGACGGCACTCGAAGCTGAGATTCTGCAGCCTCTTCAAAGGTTGAGGACGATAAGTTTCAAGTTCCTGGATTCGTGGGTCAGCATACGCATGCGTTGATAGGATCGTCGGTTCTTCGCTTACCGAGGACGTCTTGGATACGGCGGGTTGCGTGTCGACGGCCGTGTTGAGTCGCTTCTCCAGTGAGCTCCTAGGACCTCCTCGACTCGCTTTGAAGAACTGATTCTACGCCAAGTTAGTGTCAATGCTCTCCATGATGAAGTAAAGAAAGGAACAACGAACTAGAGTGGCCTTGCGTCGACGGTCCAGCGAAGCAGGAACATCACCACTATCATCTTCCATCTCTATATCCTTGTCGACCGTTGTGTGTTCATCTTTGGCGGGCAAGGCAAATGTAGGTGGAGGCATGTCATCTAATATCAAGTCGTGGCTCCCTTTCGCCAAGGGCTGCGGTCGATCAAGCCGTCTTCTCTTCCTGCTCATCATATCGGGATCGTCCATGCCTTCCAGATCTGACGGGTACGCCGGGTCGGAGGTCAACGGGTCACTTCGCAGAGATTCAGGCGACATGAGCTGGCGGTTCAGGGCTGACGGATCGAGCACGCCAAGAGCAAGTCTGCTCGCCACGGGCAGCACCGACGTCCTGGGAGTAAAGAAGCGCCCAAACCTCCTCGGCGTCACCGACGGGTTTCGTTTCTCCTTTGGACGGCTCGTTCTTGTCGGTGACAAGAAGGGGTTTGCGAGAGGCGACGAATTGTCCATTGGACTTGAGGGAAGAATATTTGGTGTGTAGACATCGTGGTGCTGCATCATGCCCGCCAGCCAGCTGTCCGCGTTGCAAGCTGCGGTGAGGAGGTGTCGTCGTTTTCAAGCACCGCAGGATATAAGACAACGCGTGGTGCAACGGGGACAAGTATGCTATAAGGAGAACGAATGGATCATGATTATGTAGAAATTCAAGATGACAAGAACGTTAGAATGGAAGGATCGAACGACATTGGGCAAAGAGACGGGTTTTATTCAAACAGTGACCATGCCTGAAACTGAGGCTGGGGGTGGAGTTGCAGGACGCGGTTGTGGATTCTTTGGTGACGCGGGACGTGTAAATGACCGTCGCGTTTCTCGGTCAGCTGGAGGAGCTCGCGGTGTATGTACAAGTCAGGGACGGCCCCACACCAGCTTACAGCGGTTGCCGTCACCTAGCGGCCGCCATCAGAAAAGCTTACGGTGGAGAGGAGCAGGGCAGTTAACCGGGCAGTTACAGGGGAGGCAGGCGCTGAATTGCCACTGCGTTCAACGGCCTGGATGACCCACGCCACAGCGAGAACGGGCAGATCTAGTTCGGAAGCGGACCGCGGAAAGCCCCATTTCATGATGCCATTTCTGGCGAAACATTCATCATCCCAACGACCAATCACCCTCCTTGGCTATTTTCCCATGCCACGCGTTCCGGCTTCCGCAAAGACCTGCATCAACCCTCTGCTGCATCTGCATGCACGATATCCATCCATCCATATGTTCATTCGATTTCTCTGGTAGCGCAGGCAGGACATCCACCGGGATTGGTTCGCCATGTGTCGCTTCATGGTACGGCTGCCACTCCGAAGTCGGCAATACTTGTCAAAGGAGCATCCATCGTCTAACGTCGTCTGCTAGGTGTACAAAGGGAGCGACGAAATCCTTCTATCAAAGTTAATTCTCGATCCAACCCATTCGATCCTCAAACAGTCCTTCGACTCCCGGCTGCGACTTGTACGTCTCTCATCGGCGTCATGCCCTCAGCAGCCTGTCTAACGGGGTGACCCATTCTCTAGGACACTCGTCGCGGCCAGAACAACGCCGATGGCTTTGGCATCGGTTTCTACACGGATCCAAAGCTCGGCTCAGCTCCCTGCCTGTTCACTTCGACCATACCCGCCTGGAACTGTACCAATCTGCACCGAATCGCCTCCAAGACGGCATCGCGACTGATCTTTGGCCATGTTCGCGCCACGACGGAGGGGTCCCTGAGCGAGGACAACTGCCATCCTTTCACCCACGCAAGCCTCATGTGGATGCACAACGGCGGCCTGGGTGGTTGGAAGCACACCAAGAGACGGCTCGCCGATCGATTGGCTGACAAGTGGTATCTGGAAGTCAAGGGCGGCACCGACAGCGAATGGGCGTTTGGCCTCTTTCTCAACACGTTGGAGAGGCTTGGCCATGATCCAAGCTCCAGCCCTGCCAAAGGTTTCGGCCCTACGGTATTGCGGAAGGCCGTGGAGCAGACAATAGCCCAAATCAATGACCTGACAGACTCGATACCCAAGCACATCCTCCAGAGCGAAGATGTCGATACCAGGAGCCTTTTGAATTTTGCCGTCACGGATGGTCATAGCGTCATCTGCACCAGGTACATCAGCAGCTCCAAGGACGAGGCCGCCAGTCTATACTATTCTTCGGGCACGCAGTGGGTGACTAAGACGTCAGACCCAGATGATCGCCAGTACCAGATGGAACGCAAAGATAAAGGAGCTGATATTGTTCTCGTTGCCAGCGAGCCCCTCACATTTGAGAGAGGTATGCGACGGGAAGCTACCGAAATTATCATGTTCTCTTCATGTGCTAATAGGACCTCTGCTCTCTAGAGAACTGGGTTAACGTGCCTACGAATTCTATCCTGACGATTCATCGGCAGACAGTCATGGTACATCCAATTCTCGATAAATATTACGAGCGCGACCCTTATCACGTACGCTCAAGTGCTTTCGTGCAAGCCAAGGGGCTGGTATCCAACGAGAAAGCTCCAAGCGGCTGCGTCAGCCCAACCA
>JADHZA010000293.1:0-28169 GCA_018831705.1 Torrubiellomyces zombiae
ACCCGCTTAGTTGTAGGGGGAATATGTAGCGTGATATACATTGTGCCCGCTCCACCGACCACTTACACCACAACCCCCAAGATACACACATTAGTACTTCGTCCTCTTGGGTGAGCGGGATCGACTTTCTGTATACGCTCTCGTCCGCTTGGGTGAGCGAGACCGGCTCTCCGAATATGCTCTCGTTCTCTTGGGCGAACGAGATCGGCTCTTAGGATGCGCCCTCGTCCTCCTGGGCGAACGGGATCGGCTCTCCGGGTGGCCCCTCGTTCTCTTAGGGGAGGGGGAACGGCTGTCCGAGTATGCTCGCGACCTCCTGGGCGAGCGCGATCGGCTCTCTGAGTAGGCTCGCGGCCTCCTAGGTGAAGGTGAACGACGTTCTGCGTAGCCTCTCCGTGATCGCTTGGGCGAGGGAGAACGACTTCTTGGGTGAGCTCGTGATCGCCTGGGTGAAGGAGAGCGGCTTTCCGGGTAAGCTCGCGATCGTTGAGGCGAAGGCGAGCGACTATCGGAATATGCTCTCGGCCTCCTTGGCGAGCGAGACCGACTCTCCGAATAAGACCGTGACCGTCCGCGGCGTTGCGGCGTGCGCGAGCGCGAGCGTGAGCGGCGCGAAGACGAAGAAGAGGAGCCCGTATACGACGAATAGCTGGACACGGAATCCGAGTCGTCCTGCGCGGGAGCCGGCAGCGCAGGTTTAGGCATATTCTGCAGGTGCTCGCGCATCTGTTCCGTAAGAGCGCCTAGGCCTATGCTCGTAAAGTAGTTGATGGAGAAGCGTATGTTGCGCGCGCTGTCCTTGGGGAACAGGCCGTCCAAGTTGGCCCGCAGCGTGTCGTCCTCCAGCCTGGCCTTGAGCTTGGGCATGCCCATCTCCTCCACTAAGCTCTGGAACAGGATCTTGATGAAGATGCGGCTGCTGGACGTGGTCTCGTCCTCGTTGAGGTGGATGACGGAGAAGCAGTGCCAGCCGAGTGCATCGGCGCCGAACATGTGGCCGAAGAGCATGGCGATGTTGCGGAGCTTGTTGTTCTCGTACCGGTGGATGGTGTCGTAGTATTTGGCGAATGCTTGCTCGAACAGGTCGCACCATAGCCGGTTGATCTTGGCGAAGCGCTCTCCGATGAGACCGAAGAACTTGGTGTACGTCTTCTCCTGCGAGCAGCACTCGACGATCATGGATGGCAGCTCTGGCTCTTGGCCGGCCGGAAGGTTGATCTTCATCAGTTTGTGCACGGCTTCCTCTGGGTCCGCGCTCGACATGATGGTCAGGTATATGGTCCTTCGTAGGTTGACCAGGTCCGCGTTGGATTGGTCCTTGATTTCCATGGCCTTGGTCTCCTCGTCCTCCTCTCCGTCTGAGCTCTCGTCTTCGTCGTCGCCATCTTCGTCGCCGTCATCGCTTCCTTCGCCCAGGATCTCCGCCTTGAGTTTCTTGTATGCCTCTTCGTTTTCCTCCCACGCAGGATCGAATTTGAAGATGTTGAGACTGTCTTGCACATCGATTTCCCCGTCCAACTCGGCGCGGTGGGTGATCTGGTCCTCCTCTTCGACCAAGTCCAGCTCCTCCCTGATCGCCGGGTTGTCCTTGAACCTGTCTTTCCGCACTTGAAACAGCACCTCGATCATGTACTGCGTCCGTTTGTCGATGTCCGCCTCGTGGAGGATGTTTCGGAACTGGTCAAATACGGCCATGGCGATGGACGGTTGCATGTCTTCGAGATGCTGTCCAACTTCGCGACAAAAACCAACGGCAATTTCCACGCTATCATCGGTAGGCTTATGTAGCAGCAGCAGGAGGATTTGTCCAGCCAGCATCTCATGCTGCACCTGCTGGTTGATGAGGTGAGCCAGGAAGGTCGTCGACGACAGGCACACAGCCTTGTCGTTCCGCTTGAAGCCTTTTCGGAACTGCATGATGAGGCGCATGGTGAGGAGCTCCCCGACCTGTGGCAGCTTGGTGTTCACGATGGCGGCCATGGCGGCATAGATGGATGTGAAGGGTAAACTCGCAGCCTGCGCCTTCATTATGGACCGACAGAACAGGCCCCGGCCGCGGATGAGATTTTCGCTGAAGAGCTCGGGCACGATGTGTTTGATGTTGGCCGTGTTCACTTTGTTGATCAAGCCGTTGATGCTCTTTTTCAAGGCCTCCCATGCCATCCGCTGATACTCCTTGCTCGTCTTGTCCGTGATCTGCGCCTGGAGCGCCCTCAGCCGCGCCGGCGGTATGTACGTGCCCCCCGACCGCATGTTTAACAGCTTCTCGTACTCGGCCTTGGCCGTCGCCTGCTTTTCCTCCTCGCTGCGTACCGGAGGCGTCGCGCGCCGAGATCTGCCAGGACGATAGGAGTCGCCGCCATCGCGACGCGGCACTACGACTTGTGTCTCTGTCATCGTGTCGGAGTTCCTCATGGACGCGACCGCGAAAAGTAACCCCCGAGGGGTGAGAATCGTGAATGAACAATGTTGGAAGCTTCAACTTTTGCCTAGACTTAATAATGGTCGTATTACAATTTAATAGTAGCGGAAAAACAATGTGCCGCGCCACAGCACCGAGATCGTTAGACTCACGCACTACCAGCACCAAGGCACGTGCAATCATCGATAGAGTAAAGATGAACCAAATACTTGACATGTGCACTTGCAAAACAGTCACCTATAATAAGTGACGAGGTTTTTTGTTCTAAATTTCAATATGATGGTCTTTACGATTCGGGGAATGTTCCAGCATGAAAGACTCATGCCCGCAGAGACACATGCATAGATATACTTATAAAGCCACAGAACGGCCGCTGAGCCCGTAGTAGGTGGCGGGCAGGCGACAGCCACGCGAGCCGCCACACACGCGCCTCAACCCATCTCCTGGACCGCGACCTCAATCTTTCGCCTGAGCCAACGTGGTGACAAAGGTCATCGCCAGCGCTTCAACGACAGCATCATCCCGCGAAACCACGCTCTTTTTGCACAATCACTTGCTCTCGACAGAATCTGAATCAGTCTTTCCGCTCGATTGGATCATAACGATGGTGCGCTACAAGGCCTCTCCTTGCCCCTGTCGAAGATAAACTGACCCCGAGCCTTTTTGCCCAGATTGACAAACTAGTCGGCCTCGCCATGCTCGTGGCTGCCTCTGTCGTCTTTCTTTACTACACGATCTGGACCCTCCTGATGGCAAGTCCCCCGAGCTATTTGTTTTCAAGCCTGTGCCCACGCTTACATTCTCCTGTCTAGCCGTTTGTTGATGACGACCATCCCCTCCAAAACTTCTTCCTTCCTCGCGTCTGGGCCATTCGAATCCCCGTTGTCCTCGTTCTCATGGGCTCCGCCGTCGTGGGCTCTTTTCTCTCCATGGTCATGATTCGAAGCAATCGCAAGAAAGCCGCCAAGGCCAAGGCTGCGGCGAAAAAGAAGAATTGAGCGAGGAGCGTTAGAAGGCGGGACAAGAGGAGGCATGGCAATGGGGTATTCTGTTTATTTATTTCTACCTATTGCAGAGCTAGCTTCGCCGAACAGAGTTCCGTCATGGTTGTCGACGCGGTGATGAAAACCAAAGATACTACGACATCCAACGCGGGATAGAGCACACAGGACTAGTAAATTATGCGCTGATCAAGTCGGACGGGGGCCGAGGCGCCAAGGATGACACCAATCGAGGAAGTCGTGCATATTCGCCGCTCCAGTAAAACCAGATTGAATCGACAGTTGCTCCTGAAGGAAAAGAAAGTACGTAGGAAAAAGCGCCCATCAGTTTCTTGACGCCCCTTCTCACACTCTCTGATCTGCGAAATCCAAAATCTCCCATTCGTTCTCAAAGATGCCCTCTTCGTCAGCATCTCCTTGACGAGCACGTCGTCGCCTCGTGGTGATCACGATTTGCTCTTGGCCCCCGTATTGTGTGACGCGCTCCATGGCTGACGGTGGAAGCGCCAAGTACTCATCGGGTTCCGCTGCATCATCGTCAGGAGTTGGGAGCCCCAAATCCAGTCTCTCCGCAGGAATGGGTTGTCCAAAGGCCCAAGCGGAAACTGTCGATGGTTTGGCAGCTTGATGGTCGTCTATCACTTGCTTGCTCTTCTTCTCCCTCGTCGGCGTCGCGACCGAGGCCGTGATCGCAGGATCGTAAGCGCATCTCAAGTCGTCGTGACTATATTCCCAAATGGAAACACGCCGATCCGTGTGAAAGGGCTCGTATGGTGCACTGGTTTCGATCTCCGCTTGAGCAAGTGTGGCATTCATGCCAAAACTCACCTCGGAAGAGCGCGGCGGCGCCAACGTCGTGGTGCTTCCGGCTTCCATATCTGCTTCCGAGAGCTCGAGAAATTCCTCCTGTGCAATACCTTCAGCAAGCTGTCGACTGAAAGGCGCCACTACATCGTCCGGCAAGAGTGGAACGGTATAGTCAATGTATCTGTGCGTAAGTTTCTTCCGCTTGCCATCCAGGGTAGAAGAGGGCTGGGCTTGAGGTGCGAACAAACGAACTTGACCGCCACCAATAGAGTAGAGAAATTGGGTCCTTCGGCTCCTGACCCATGTAACACATGCCGAGGATGGTAAAACTACGCTGGACGGTAGGGACAAGCGGGTCTCGCCAGTATGACGCAGCTGGCTGAGAGCTGTCCCTGTCTTTCCGAGAGAGTGAGTTATGCTGGCGGCGATGACACGGCCACTCTGCGCAGCCGAATCTTTGAATGTGTTGCCCGCTGTGGTCGGCGCGTGGGCACTACCTCGGCGAGCACGTGCCACGAACGGTTTGGCTGCCTGATAAGCAGCACCCAAAGCTCCTGAGGCAATAGAAACGGCGGAGTTTGATCCATCTGAAGCGTCTGCGGAACCCTTCTTCTGGGAGACTTTACGCCGGCGAGGAGGTGGCCACATTGAGGCACTGAGAGGCATGTCCAATAGATGGGCCGTCCCCCTCTCCGTCACCATGGCAAGATGGTCTCCCTTGGGTCCGGTCCACGCAACATCGACAATCTTTGCCACTGTCATCCGAGAGAATTGCGCAATTTGGCGAACATGACCGCCATCGTCAGTAGTAGATACCGTCACCTGAAGCGGAGAAGAATGCGTGTGTTGGACGCGCATCAAGTCCCATATCGTCTGCACATCGCCCTTGGTGCTCGCCGTGAAGAGGTGAAGCGACGAAGGGGAAAACGAGAGAAAACTGCAACCAAGGGGTGGTGAAAAGGTCGTGATTGCATGTATTGCGGGCGAAGCAGCCAGCGCCTCAATATCGACAACGGAGACAAGGCACGGGTCTTGAACAGGAGCTTGCGTGGCCGCTCCATGCGTTGGGGGGAAAAGCCCTTGACCATCTTGGGTGGAGCCAGAACTCGCCCGCTGGTGCGAAGGCGACCGAGCCTGTTGCTGTTGTAGCGTCTGATGCGTTGTCTGCGTGCCGGCCGATGGGTTCCAGTATGAATTCCATGCCTGCCAGCCTTGCTGGCCAACCCACTTGACACCAGAGAGCAACTCCTGGGTGGCCTCCCGCATCACTCTATTGACCATGCTGTCCGAAATAGCAAGATCTACGGGTGACGTGACTTTCGGCAATTGTGGAGCGGTCAAGGAAGATACCCCGGGAGCTCGTCCAAAGCAAGGGACGGGCAGATGAGCTCTCAAAGAGACTTGCGAGGCTGGCTTTGCAGGGGAGTAGGCAACCCATTGCCCGTTGAGCGCGAAAATCGGTGCATGGGGTTGTGGCCTTGGATCGGCAGCAGAGTGTGTCTTGTCAGCCTCCTCCGTGACATCCACCCGCTGGCTCTGCTGAAGAGTCGTCCAGAGTTTTGCGCAGCATGCGAACATGTGAGTATTCTGTGGTTCGAGCAATTGGCGAAATAACCAGCATTCTCCTGTAGTTCCCGAACAGACAGCCAAGTTTCCAGAGTCGGCTCTGATCCTCAGTGAGCCGCTTGCAGATGGTGGCTGAAACAGAGGACTGGAGGGAGACACGCCGGCGCTGATCGGGACCCTGGGCAACTCCAACAATGTGTCAACGCGCTTGTTCGTCTTGAGAGAATACACCTCGACACTAGTCTGATAGCATTGCTGTGGCGGCACGTTGCCTTGAGGTACAGCCGTGTTGGCGTAGACTGATGAAGGAGAAGTGGCAAGCCTCTCAGAAGGCGCATGGGAGGCTGTCCCATCGTCCCCAGGGTCGCCTCCATCTCCCGATGCAGTAGGAAGTAAAACCGGACCATGCAAGACCACGGCGACGAGTGGAAACAAGGACGATATGTCACCATTCACCGTCCAGGGAAGAACTTTGGCATGTACGACGCCTCCGCGAAGACCCCGTAAGCCACCTGCTGGCTCCAGCCCTCGCTTACTCACGGCATACACATGTAGGCCACCTTCATAGCCTGCGAGGACCACATGGTCAAGCCCGGTGGCCGTGTTTGTCCCAGACGGCAGTCGGTCCAGACCGAAGTACAGCCCGCGGTCTCCAGCCTTGATGCCCGTTTGCGGAGCTATCGCCATGTCGAGGTCTTGAGGACCATGAAACGGCGACTCAAGGTGGTGTGGAAGAGTGGACGGGAGAGATCGACCGGAAGGGTATGGCGAATGCAGAGAGCTTCTCCGAAAACCGGTGCCTGGGGCCCTTGGGGATATCCCGCCCGTCTGGTAGCTCAGCGGCCGGCGGTTGACACTGGGAGGTGACAGGGAGGATGGCGACGGGCTTACGAATGGGCGCTGGGCGGTCCAACCGTTCTGTGCCCTGCGGAGGGACTCTTCGTATGACGATGGTTGCGTCGGGGGTGATTCGCTGGCCAAGTTGATGAGGTTTCCAGGCGAACCTGCCGTGACAGACGGAGCCCATTCGTTGGTGGTGCTAGGCGCTGTGCCGACGGAAATGGATGTGGCAGACAGGGCGTCCAGCAACGGCGAGGCGACACAATTGCCATCATCGGGAGGCGAAGGCTTGATTTCGGGCGTGAAGGCAGGAGGGGACGACGCGTCAGAGGCAGGGTGACTCTTGGGAGAGTTTGTGCTGCTCTCGTTACCGTTGCTGCGTGCAGGTGACGACTGCGTCAGCTTGGAGCCCCATCAGATAGAGGCGGCGGATGAAGAGGTCACGAGGCGAGGGCGGGCGAAGGCAGGCGAAGGGTAGAGAGGGAAAGACTCACGGGAGCTTGTTTGCAGCTTGCTTCTTCACCGCGGCGGATATACCGCCGCTATCTTTGGCATGTTTCCTGTCCCTCTTCGAACCTACGCGTTGTGTCAGCTAAAAGGGTAGAATAGACCAGCAGCTCATGGGGGTGGTGGTCATTGGCTTGCACGTACTAGGCATCCAACCGGTGTTTGCCCAGGATTGCGAGAAGGTTCCCGTCCCGGACCAGAGGGGGTTTGTCGACCACCTTGATGGGACAACAAGAGCTCTTCAATGACGAGGTGATGCCACGAACGTCTTGTCGTACCAAAGGCTCGTTACCAGCAGTCTGCAGTCAGTACAAGGGGCGCGCAGCTCCGAGGCGGCAGTGACGCCAGTGCGATAGAGGGGCAGGCGGTAGCTAGGTCGGTCGGTAATGAGGCAAGTATACCGAGTCAACTGGTATCGCTTCCGAGGCCGATCGATGTAGCGTCAGCGCGGGGTCTCGTCCGAAGCGGTTCTTGGCACAGCGCCTTTGCAGGCCAAGCAAAATCTATGATGACAAGCAAGCGTTGCAAGGAAAGAAAAGTCAAAAGATGCGTTTGCTGTTTCGAAGTGAAAGGACCGGATGTGCACTTGTTTGGTGAGTGAATTAGGATACGGGTAATACCATGGAAGGGATGAAAGAGAGACGAGACTCCGAGGATGCAGAAGGGGAACGGGGCCAGCCTCTTGTTCAAAGCGTCTCGACCACTGACGCCTGACCCTCGTTCATCCGGTGGGGGATGGATCAGTGGCCGGGGACCTTTGCTGGAACGTGTTCGGTGGATGAGCAGGTAGTTTCCGGGGCATGGGATGGTGCCAAGGGTACTTGGAAGCAGTTAGCGTTGACCTTTGTGTCATCCCGTCCCACTGCTTGATGCAGTGATACTCGTCAGTACCTGTGCGTATTGCTAGTAGGCACCTGCGACAATCCAGGGGAGGGCAACGTGGTGAGCTCAGCTGAGGGCAGCGACTTTGACAGGAGCGCAGGTGAGAGGAGTCCACTCGCCAGGGCGTTGGCTGGCCGGCTAAAAATAAGCACCGTGGACCCAAGTACCTGCTACTAGTAGCTAGAGCTTAACGGTACATGCGTACTTGCACCTTGGTCCCGGAACGGCCATGTCACCTATTGGCCGGCTGCGGACCAGAGTCAGGCGCTACGGGAGAGACACCAGCTTACCTCGTGCGGACAGGCCAAGAATTGGGATGGTAAGGTATGCAGATCCATGGCGTTTGAAAGTCGCTCCCTACTGATGATTGAAGAGACACTAGGTAGGTAATATGGAGGAGTGGGAGATGGAGGTAACAGTAGGGCCAAAGGTTGAGTGGTCGTCACCAGCCGGGCCCCCCCGCATGCATGTATGTCACTGCAGCAGCCTCTCGAAATAAGGTACAGCACAAGCACATTGGCCGGTTCCACGCCGATGTCTCTGACTGCATCTTCAGAGTCATCGCCGACCAACATGTGCAGAGACTATGTGGTCGAGGCAGCAAGCAAGAACCCTCTAGACCGAAGCCAGCCGACTGTTGGATCAGGACAATATCAACACGCCTCATGTGTTACAGATTAGTACAGTAATGCACCATTGCACAGTAGCCCTATCTGTAATACGAGTATGCAAGCCAGGTTGGCTAGCAAGCACAGCATCAACACCGCGTCGCTGGGCCCCGAACCTCTCCCTCTGGCCGCTGTAACCGCCCCCGAGAGCCCCTCAGCCCCGCTGAACAGACATCATCTTTGTGGCAGCTGTGTCTGACTAAGGAGTTATCCGTTGAGTTATTACAAAGATGAGCATACGCTGGAGCATGCCCCCTTCTTACTTTGTACGACTTATCAATGAACAGCCGGCGCCACAGCCACCTGATGGCGGGCCGTGACAAGGGGTCAGGTGAGCAATGCCTCTTACGCCATTCGAGCAGCACCAGAGGGGTGATGCTCCCCCCGCTTTCGGAGTGACGCAGCTGAAGGGTCCAGCAACGGGCCTCGGCCGCCAGGACCTTGATGGCGCTTCTGTCGGTAAGGTATGTATGTAAATGGTTCGCTTCCTGAGCAAGTCGCGGTTCATCATCGAGGCCCAGGAACACGAAGCCGATTGTCACCTCATTTGCAAGCGATGAATCGATGGACAGCTTTGACATGTAGCAATCTACTTCTGCAGCCACGCACGATACTCGCGAATCTTCCACTCCTCCCTCTCGCCCTCCCTCTCGCGCATCAGCACCGCATGCGCCGCCCACGGAACCACGACCGTCTCCCCATCATCTCTGAGCAGCAAGCGCACGTCACCGAACAGCATACATTCGCATTCCTCGCCTTCTGAGAATCGGCCCGGAAACACCTTGACGACCGTGTGTCGTCGCTCACTCACAGCCGTCCACATATGAGTTCGAAGCGCGCGTATTTCTGGTCCAAAAACGGTCAGTCATCGGAGTTAGAACGTAGACCGAAAACACACTGACTCACCTTGCTCCCCGCGTCCTCTGTCGTTGCCCATGATGACCTCGGCATCCTTGGTGAAGTAGCTGACCCAGAGCTCGTTGGCGTCCGGCCTGTCCGACACTCTGTAGAAATTGGTGATGAAGGTCCGGATCTCCGGGTCCGGGAGGCTGTCGTGATGCGGGTAGATTGGGAAGTAGCCTCCGCTCAAAGGTCCAGCCATGGCGGAAAAGCACTTCTCTGCTCTCACGCAATTGTAAATCGGTCAAGAGAGTTCAAGCAGAGAGGTCTTGGATTAGACATGAGATGAGATGATGCAGAGCTTCACGCACGAGCTGTTCTGGCTTCTTGGTGGGAAGAATCTTGCCCGTTGAATCAAGATGGACGAAGACGAGTTCTTCCAAGTCCGGTTCAAGTTCCGAAGGGCCAGTTGATGGCTGCAAGCTTGTGTCACTGTTGCAGTATGTAGGGGAGTATACTCCGTTCATTGACGCAACTTCTCGCCACCTCATGGCCACCCCCACATCCACCGTGTCAATAGCATTTGTCGACGACAGACAACCTCGATGGCTAGATAAGCAAGTCTGTCGATAGACCAAGACGCCCATGTGGGCAAAACTTTGGCTTCTCCCATCAGGCTATGACAAGGCAGCAGTGTGTATTAGACAATTGCTACAAATGGCAGTGTTTCAGTATGCTGCTCGCTTGAAACATATGGCTAGTATCGAACTCGAAAGATCTGATAGAATCAATCCCGCATGCAGCGCTCCGCTAAGAATGTTCCTTACAATTTTCCCGTCGACCCCCCAAACCTGATATAGAATAAAACCCCATGTCGAGCAGTCATTCGCAACATCACTTCCGGACGCCCCTGGCGCTGACCTCGCCCTTCTCGCCGATATTGAGCAGCTTGCGACAGTCAGGGCAATACCACTTTGTCGTCCGCGCAGGTATATCCGACAAACCCACACACTCGAGGTGGAACCATTCCTGCTTACAGTTCTAGTTCGGTTAGCACGCATTCTGTTTGTCGCCCCGATACCCTCCGGTGCTGTGACTTACATCGACGTTATCACATTGAATCATGGTGCCAAAGCTGACTCTGTTGCAGAGGCAGTACCGAGGCTCCTCGGGATCGATAGGCTGTCCCTCATCGTCCACCTCCTCCATCTCCGTTTCTGCCTCCGTAGCTTGACCTTTCTCCTTCTTTGTCGCCCGCGCCTTCTTCTTAGGGGGCACTTTTCGCTTTCCGACGGCACTGTTCCCCCCGCTGTTGGTGGTGCTAACGACCCCAGGGGCAGGACGCTTTGTGCGCTTTGTCGTTTGCTTGAGCTCAGGGACCGGCGTGTTTCGGGCTGTGCTCGCGCGTCTGGGCCTGTCCGTTGCTATCGAGGGCGGCGGCTCTTGACTCATCGCTTTTCCTCTAGAACTCGGTCGGCGTCCACCGAAGCCTTCGGCTCCCGGACCTGGAGTGGGTGTGTCGTCTCGCAAAGGGGACTGCCTCGTCGTTGGCTCAATCGCAATGTGAGACGAGAACGTGTTCGCCGCGACTTGCTGGGTGCGCTTCGCAGCATCTCCGCGGGTTTCTCTCCTAGAGGCTTCCTTGCTCGCCGCGGATATCGATGACCTTCTATCCGTGCGTGGCAGCGGCACGGGTGTCACTGCTGGAGGCTTAACAGGGACTGACGTGGTAACGGTCGTCAGACCCGGTGCACTAGGAGTAGGTGACATGGCGGATCGCGTGGATGCGATTTGTAGGGGGATAGGAATTGGCACAGGGGTCTCCGACTGAGGTACCACGACGGATCCGCTGGGTGTGAGGAGGGCTGGCTGCGGGATATTGTCAGCCATCACTGCGGTGTGGTGATGATTCATTCCAGGATGCTGAGGTGGCGGTATTGGAGTCTCTATCTTGCTCCTCTTGGGATGGGGTCGCGGGGGTGTTGCGCCGATTCCCTCTGCGGTATCATTGCTGGCTGTTTCAAGCTCTTCGCTATCGCGCTTCCGCTTCGCGCTGGACCGCGAGTACGTTCGACCTTTTGTCGTCGCCGACATCGGCTCATTTGGGCTTGTGAGCATGCCTGGCGGCTGGTTGGTGGGGACCAGTATCAGCTTCGCGGTCTGTTGCGTCTTTCTCGCCGACTCTTCAGCCTCTTCAGCGGCGAGCTTGGCTAAGGCCTCTCTTTTGAGCTTTTTAGCCTCATTGAGTTTCATCCCGCGATTGCTCGTAGGAACGTGTTCGGTGCCGACAGCCTCGACGCTGATGGCTCCCGTGGGAAGTTGTTGTGCGCCCGATTCGTCGTCCACGACCAAAGAGGGCACTGTAGGATTAAAGACCCTGCCCTCATCCTCGGCCTTCTTCTTTGCCTCCCTGTACTCGTCTGGCCCTCGTCCTAGCGCTTTGAGTTCCCGGGCGACCATGGTCTCGCTCGGCGTCCACGTCGCATTCTTCTTCATGCGCTTTCTGAGCTTGGCGAGCTCGTATTGTGTCAGTTGAAGCCATGGCGCATCCGCGCTGCCAATGACAGCGTTCTCCGGGGGTGGATTGAGTAGTGCCGCCGCGTTCGCTGCCGCTGCAGCGCTTAGTGCAGCCGAGGAGAACTGTGTTGGACGGACGCTCCTGTTTGCCGACTTTTGACTCTTGTTCGAAACCAACTTGATACGAGGCCCTGGGGCGGGCGTTCTACGGCCATTAGCAGGAGTATCGGATTCGTCGTCAGAGCTGATATCGCTGTCGTCACTGAGTGTGTCGTATTCGATTTCGTACGGCGCCAGAACCTCCCCTGGCACGGTTATCCTGGGAACTCTGCGTCGCCGGGTTTTTTGCCCCTCCGGCCCTCCCGCTCGTACCGTCAACTTGGCTCTGACCATCTGCGGCGACTTGGAGGCGACTGGGCTCTTCTGCTCTTCCGTTGAATAGTTGTCCATCATGGTTTGTAACTTCGAGAGCAGCACCTTGGCCTTGTTGTAATGACGGTTTACGTTCTCGGACATCCTGACAGCCTCGGCGTGCGCGTAGATGCGTGAACTGACGGCTTGATTCAACTGGTCCGAGATGTCGGCCCGCAGCTTGACGGGCGAAGGACGGTCGGCGGTGGCCAAGCTCGGAAGCTGGGCCCACGTCCTCGTCAGCTCATCTACCTTGAGAGATGCATTCGTATAGGCCTCGTCGAGCTTCCCGATCAAGGTCATGGAGCGAATCATGTCTGACGGCAGGTACTCGGTGAAGTCGAGAAAGTCGGTCACGGTCGTCTGCGCGTCCGGGTCAGCGCGTGGCTCGAAAACGCCATTCGTATTGTCCGAGGATTTCTCAGTTGCTGTTGTCTCTGCAAGCTTCGTGTCTTTGGGCGACGGAGCGTCTGCAGCGTCAGCCGCCCTTTGCTCTGTGGCCGTAGATGATGCCATCCTGCCGAGAGAGATGGCGACCCGTTGTTAAGAATGCAGAAAAGGTCGACGAGCATCTGAGTCCACCAGGGATTTCGATGCCATTTGCGCTTCTTTTATCGCCGAGGAAGAGCATGAGAGGGTGGCCATGCGCCTCGTGCAGGTTTGACTGAAGCTTCGACGCAAGAGCTATCAAGCTGGAAGCGTGTTGTTTGGCGCGCCTGCGTTCCGCTGGCGGCTCTTGTGGGGGCGCTGCTTTGCAAGGACAGGGAGCAGTGGGCGTGCTTGGTCAAAGCTGAGTCATTCGCTTGGGCCACGCCTTACTTTCTGTAGGGCTGAACCTGACGAGCTCAACAACTCTGGGTAAAGTCAAAAATTGTCCAATAGAAGAACATCTTATTGTCTTGAGAAATCCTGACGTGCTACAGCACTATGCACTTGGTGAAACAGTTTGCGCATGGTCCTCCCAAGCATGTCATTGTTGCGCCTTACTTGCGTGTGAAGGTGGACTACATTCCGTGATACAAGGGAGCTCACCGGCACAGACGTGTGAGGTGCTGCAAGCGAGGACTGAGAGACCCTGTTCTCAGCCCTGAGCTATACCGTCGTCTTTGACATCTGCAACCAATGAGATATCTTGATTTGAATGAATTTTCGACTGCTAACGTTTCGATGTTACATCATTATGCGAGGGCGTCCAGCCGCAGTTCAGTGGGATCCGACGGCGCGGGCTGACAGGGCTCCCGCTTCAGCCTCCCATATAGTCCTCTGGTGATGCGCATTACCAATGCCAAACCACTGCCAACCTCACTGCAGCGTCTCGCACGCTTTTTCCTGCCCCCAAATCCATGCTCTTGCATCTGGAGAATACGTTCAAGTCTTGTATGCAGCTCCTCGATACTGCCTCTCGGCCTATTTTGCTTACAGGCGGGAGTGCGTCATCGGTGTATCCGTTCGATTGCTCGCGAACTGCCTAGTCAAGTCATCATGGCCACGCATTACGCCGGACCCCGCGCTCGATTTCTGACTGTGACGGTTGTCCAGGTGTCTCGCAACGACGAGGCGGCATCGGAACTCAACTCGAGGGGTTAACATTGGAATCATGGGCTAGAAATCCCAGTCTGCCTCTTGTTCCCTGATCAATTTCGGGCCTGCGATGCTTTCACCGTCCTCGACGACGTAGGTCGAAGCGGGTCCAATCAAGGTCAGCCCACCGTACACGATGAGCTTTCTACACTTCCTAATGCACTGTCAGCAGAGTGTTGCGCGCACGACTTTTGAGCAATCGTCCAGGCCTTACAGGTATCCCGATATGCTAAGATTGCCATATATCTCGAGTTCTGCGCCTTCCAGGCATCCAGCTACTCTGAGCGTCCCGAAACCATTGATCTTGTCACTGGAACCCATGATTGGTTAAAATAGTTCAAGAAGAAAGATGCTCTCTTGCGCAACGGACATACCTCGCCTTCAAATTTCCGGTTACGGATATGTTACCGTAAGCTTTTATAGTTCCCCTTGGGTCTGTCAGCCGTTGGGTCGACGCGTGAGGCTGACCTGTCACAACGCACCTGCAGCTCACGCTACCGTTCATGGTTATGGCTCCATACGCATCGATGTTGCCACCGACAATGATGTCGCCTTGCAGACTGATGCTGCCGCCTGAGTTGAGAGAGCCCAATACTTCCAAGGGCCCTCTCAGGTCCAAGGGGTCGTCAGTTCTAATGCTCCGGGTCTTTTTGAACTGTCGTCGAGGCGCGTATCCTACTGAAGAACTACCAGTATAGTAGTCCGACATCACCAACCGGGCGGCTTGGCTGGTCCGTTTCGCACCGTACCGTTACGGTGGCGCGTCGCCTCGTTGCAACCGATGAGTTGGATTCCAAGTATCCTCGGCACACGCTGTGTTGTTTTGGCAGCAGTTGCTGGGTAGGTAATGGAAGAGGGGAAGGGTGGTCGATCCCGTCCGAGTTCGCGCAATGTTCACATCCAGCTTGGGCAGTGAGCGAATTCCTGAACAACGATTGACCTCTGTATCCAGTTCAGCCCAGGGTGGCCGCATCAAAATTTCGCAGAGAAGCAGAGTCACGGCGACAAGTTACAATTGCCGTCCGGTCGAGGTCGCCTCATGGTTCCTGGGCAGGGGAATCGACGGTCTTGCACGTGGAACGAGAGCCGATGCCAGATTGCTTGGAGGCCAGTGGAGCGACAAGCAACGCTTCTGCTTTCCGCATGGCCGATGCAAACTAACCAGGGTAAGGTCGTGAAGAGCCGCGATCCGCTCGCAGATCCCTGTGACAGTGAAATGAAGTGGAAAAATCTGCCGAGGCGATGGGGATAGGCGCGCGCGTGGAAGATGAGCAACGACTGATAGGCGCCTGTAACTTCTAGTCCGTCTTGTGAACCTCGACGAGGAGGGGCAGCCTCGTTGGACCGAGATGCTGTACTAGCAGCATGCAAGGTATTAGTAGTAGACCGGTGACGTGACCTGGACGGCACATCTGGTACGATACCGAACAAGACTGTGTGACTGTCGACAACGTTACGCCCCTGCCAATACCTGCTCTGTGGGCTTATCAGTCGCTGGTCCCGCCGGCGTCGAGCAGTTCAGACCGGGTTGGAAATTTGACTGCCTGTACGATGAAATGTCAGCGGAGTCACAAGGGGTCCATTCGGGGCGTAATATTAACGGGCTGCCTTGTTCTGTGTGTGCAATGTGTGTACAAGTAGGTACGGAGTCGTACGTACTACAGAATGTACAGATTAGGTATCCCTCCCTTGCTCGCCAACCCACCCCGGATGCTGCCACGAGATCGGACTGGACTGTTTGGTGGTGAGTGCTCACTGAACAGTGAATGGTCACTGGCCGTCATCCAGGGGGGCCATGTCTGTCGCTCTGTTCCCCCTCGTTTCCCCTCTTTTCTCTGCCATCAAATGATACTCAGTCTTGTTGAATTACCACGATGTAATAATACTTGTAGTAGTAGCAACAGCGAGAGGTAGCCATCATGCATACACGGATTCACCACCAGGTACGCCCAATGTGCCGCTGCCTACAACTACCACTCGCACTCGCACTAGTACATACAGTAATTACATGTAGGTATTACCTCGGGACCTGGGGCGTACTAGGCAGAGCCCGAGGCTATTCTTCCCGCCTATTTTTAAACACGGCACTAGCAGTAATAGACTTCTTGTCTAAATGCTCACCCTGAATCAACTTGCACGCCATCACCCCGTCTCCGTCAGCCTGGCGGGAAACTAGCACGTCCTCAAAAACTTATTTTCCAGCCTGGAAAAGAAAAAGGGTCGTCATACGACGATGGTGGGAAGTGTACATTTCGCCCGGTGGTACAGCACAGGGTACCGGGCAGTGAGAAAGCAAAGCCACCTCCACATGCTCACTGTTCACCACGCACGAGACCTTGCTTGTGATACACTCACTCCGCTGCATTTCTCCCGCCAACCTTGGTCCATGACTACCTAGCAGGACCCGAGCACGAAGATGCCACAATGTTACTATATTCGTACAAACGCACGCGTTAACATGGTACCGACATCTATCACGGTTCGGGTGCCCGCTACACTCATAAGCAGTGCATCGGCACAGCCATGGGTCCCTGCCGGAACCTCATACATACGACATACCCCAGGCTTTTGACTTTCCGTAAGCCACCAAGTTTTCCACATAATCATCGTCATCATCTTCACATAAAACTGACCTAGTCAGAATTGGAATGTCAGACACGAGAGCCAAGGGGCATCCGAAGAGCTGCAGAATGGTAGGGCTGCGGCAACCATGGGCGTTGAAGCTTTTGGCCCTTTGTGTACTTGCAGTGAGAACGCACGAGAGCCGGATGCCAATAGCTCTTGCTGACAAGGCGGTCAAATACGTCATTCCCCTTTTGCGTTGCGCCGGCTTGCAATCAGGTTTGTAGCTGCTGAGACACCTCAAGGGCTTGGATGGGACAGCAGGCGTAGGAGGGACTTGAAACATGCTGAAATGCTGTATCTTGATCATTAATGTGCACCTGAGATTACTGACAGCTGCTAATCTGTTTTAATTAAGAATGACTAGGTCGCTCTGCGATTATAGATCGATTCACTCGAATATCGTAACTGGTGGTTGGACGAGTTGTATGCCCGTGATGCCGTGTGTTTCGCTTGCTTGTGACGCGGCATCTTTCATTCCAACACCAGGACAACCATGGTCATGAAGCCAAGAGATATCATGTCAGCCTACCGGAGCAGCATTCTCAAGCTTCTCTCTTCCCGAAACGTATACAGCCCTTGCTCAATCGCCGCCGACCAATCCAAGGCCCAGACCAGTAAGGAGAGCGGCAGAAACCCAGACGACGGCGTAAGCCACGGCACCCGTTGACTCGACTCCGTACAGCGTCATGGTCAACGACAAATAAGTATTGATGCCCGTCAAGATGGCAGCCACTGCTGTTCGCTCGATCACCACCTTGCCCTTGGCGGTGTAACCGCACAGGTTCCATCGCACCGTCTGGCCCAAAGTCGCGTGAACAGGGTCAAATCGGGCAATCTTGTCGTCTTCCTTGGCCTTTCCCGTCGCCGCAAACGGAGCAAAGATGAAAGTGCTCGCGGCGGCGCCCAGAAGCACCGTCAGGGGCAACACCTGAGCATAGGACGCCGTGTACGCAGGAACCAGGCTCGGAATCCCTCTGAAATAAACAACGAGGAAACGCGGCAGAAGGAAACGCAGGGGCAAGACCAGGGTGACGCTGTAGATGACAGTGGCGAGAGCAGTCGTATAGATTCGCAGGGGCAAGTCGATAAGCTCAACGTGAGCGCCCTTGGATGACGCCCCACGCGTGGACAGAGGCCGAACTAGCCGGAGCGGCAACGCGACGGACGCTACGTCCACGACCAAAGCAGACAGCGCGACGGCAGGGCGCAAATTGTAAAATGCCGTTAGGAGATAGTACTAGTCCAGCAGTTAGCTTGCTAGACGGAGGTGCAGAGTGAGCAAAATGTAAAAGTGGCTCGTACCGTCGGTCCGTGGGACAGGACATCCATCGCGGCAGCCTCCAGACAGTCGAGGTTCCCGTACCAAGCGTAGCCCAGCTGCACACTACAACAAGAAGTTAGCGTAGGCTCCTATCAGTCTCCAAAGGGGAAAACTCTCGTACAGTCTCCACGATGCCAGCAGGGCCACCTCCCTCCACGTCTCTCGACTGCGCGTCAAAGCCTCGAGCTCGCCATTCGTGGCCGCATTGATTAGCACGCCACCAAGGGCGGCCAGCGCAAAACTCAACGCGACCGTGAGGGGAAACTGCGCCGCGCGGTGGAGCTTTTCAGGCGATAGCTGGGCCGCGACAGAGCTTGTCGCGTCCGCAACCTCGTCCAGCGCCGCGTGCGCCTTGGCCGCCACCACCGCGGCGTCGTTCTTGGCCGTGGTCCGTTTACTCGCTGGCATAACGAAGCGACTCTGACGAGCGTGAACGACGGAGGGACCACGATGCAACTTGTTGAGACGGCGTGTTGTTGATGGCAGGTTCGGCCACGCGCTAATCGACATCAGCAATCGCTCGTGCTAAGGAAGACAGCGGCTCCTCCCTCTATGGGGGGATGGTACGCGCACGAGAATGCTCTCATCGAGAATACTTACAGTAGACAAACGAAAAGAACAAAAAGGATTCAGTATGCTCGCGTTGCGCAACACGACAACAACGAGGCTCAACAAGAGGCTGACGATGAGTATGTACAAGTACAAAGCTTGCGGGGGATCAGAGATTGCCGCGTTATTTGCCTTCCCTGGGATGCCTTTCATCATCGGTGGAGACGAGTGACGTGAAGGTCGCCGGGGAAACCTGCCCGCGCTAAAGAACCTATCGTTCGCTAATCCGCCCCCCCCCATTGTGGCCTGCGGGACTGACCTTCGGCTGCAGGTGAGCGAGCCTGCTGCTTCCTTACTACTGGTAACCTTTGTTCTTCCCTTCAACTGTCTTGTTCCCACAGCGCTACGCATGTCGCTTCCAGAAACTGGAATGCCTCGTCTCACTCGACTCTAAAGTCGAGAGGACCTCCATCTCCGGCATGTCTCACTATTCTTTGAAGGCTGATTCTCTCGCCTTTGTCTGCGGATTTACAGGTGGAGTGACCCCTGCCGGCTGTGGTAGGTGCAACCCATGCAAGAGTTTTCTTTTTGAAAATGGTAGGAAACAGCGCAGCCTCGCCTGCTGCTTCCTTGGCGTCAAAATGAGATTCACATCGGAGCATTGAAGGATTCCAGTCTTGATGAAGATTGATTTCTCTCAGCTAGCGTGTATCTAGGCCTTCGCTCGACGACTCGCGGCTCCTCACTTTAACCTCGTGGAGATACAATCACGTCTGCCAAACATGTGCAGCAGACGGGCTCCTCACTCTTCGGTGCTGAGGATCGGCGGCGGAGTGAAACCACCAGGAAACACGAACACTTGGTTATACAAAAATCCGAAACCATATTTCCCGTCTCCAGACGGGGTTTGCACTGACACGGCCATCCAGCTCCATTCCATGCTTGGTACCAAAAACTCCCGGAATATGGCCTGTGTCCAATTTGGCTGTGCGCTGGACGCGCATGAATAACAATGAGAGTTGAGCTCTGCCTCAGGAATCGACTTCAGGTGCAAAAACCTTGACTGCCCAGTCTGCCCCGCAGTGATGCCGGCAACGGACACGGGGTCTGAGTTACAGCTCATGCATTACTCTTCCATGCGACCGAAGACGCCGTCTTCGTCTTCGTCGCTTCGAGCATGAGGTGGCGTATCGCCATCTTCGTCACTGTCTCCCATCTTCGCATCTTCGCTGTCGCGGCGTAGCTCCCCTCGTGTGAAGCTTTCAGGCTGTCGGCTGGGGAAATTGCAGAATTCGGGGTAGCTGTTCAGGAAGCCCGCGCTCGACAACGAGGTCGCTCGGTCACGGTATTGTGCTGGTACCGGCGGCACAGGCGGCGCGTCAACTGGCAACGTCCCGATACTTTGAGAGCCGGGGTTGCTTTGGAAACTGCAACTCAGGAGCTCCACTGCAGCGGCAAGTTCGCGATCATCCTCGCCAGTCCTGTTGGCGCCAGAGGAGGGTGGTCGACGCTCGTGACTCGGCTGTCTGAAATGCCCGAGCGAGGAGAATCCGGGAGCGCTGCCGACCGTCGAGCGATAGCGTTGAGCGATCAGGTCAGCAGGGTCCTGCTGCCACTCGCCAACCGAGGCCTTGTCGACGCGCACTGCCTCTGCAACTGGTGGGGGCGTTGTGTCTGCCGAGCTTCGACCATCTGGCTGTTCGGAGTAGCCGGAAAGGGCAGGCGAAGGGAAGTCGGGCTCGCTCGCGGAATCTCTGGACGAATCTGGCGGCGTTGTCGGATTTTCCTTGCCGTTCATGGCGACCAGCACGGATGCCGCCTCGAGCAGCTGGACTTGCTGATGTTTGGATATGAGGAGTTTGGAAGTGACGGACCATGCGGGCGTGTGCTCCCACCTGAGAGACGAGTTAGTGGGACGTTGAACTGACCAGCGAGATAGTCGGCCACCGAGGGAACCTGACGCCGGAGCGGGACTTACAAATGCTTCGTCAAACAGCTGCTGTGCTTATAGCCCTTGCCGCATTGTTCGCAGCGAACTTCGACGCGATTGCTCCTCTTGGACTCCTTCACCAGAGGTTGACCATCACTCGCCCGCCTCATACGCGCCTTTTTGGCCTCGGCATTCTCATCCTCGGACATGTCGTTCGCATCATCGATGGCACTTTCCACATTCTCGCGCTTCGTTTCAGACAGCAAGCGGTGGGAGGGAAGGCTCGTCGGCGGCGAGGGCAGACTATTTGACATGGTGCTACGCCTGCGGCCATTGACGATGGGGATGGCCGAAACCTCCTCACTGCCGGATATAGCCGCCGTCAAGGCGGAAACGCTCGGACTCGGTGCGGTAACAGACTTTCGGCGGGTGACTCGGTTCAGTGACTTGGACACCAAGGGATGAGACGGTATTCGAGTGTGGGAGTGACGACTGGCGACGCCGGCTGACGATGAGGTTGAATGCGGAGGACGCTGATACGACCACGGTCTGGAGGACGACTGGATTTCCTGAAGACGGAGACAGACAAAGGATGATCAGCCAAGAGAAAGTGGGTGAAGAGCGCGGGATCCAAGCCAGCAAAGCGATCCCCTCACTGCAGGTCATACTTTTGAGGAGGCCATTGCCAGAGACTCGAATAGGCTCAGTACGCTGAGCTAGCAACAGACGAGGAACAGTAGCATCCGTCTCTGGAGCAGAAGCCCACGTCTATGGAAGCGCAGTTCTGAGATTGCCGGTGAAGAACCAATTGAAGCCAGCCGTTGGGAATGGAAAAAAAATGTTGCAAAAAAAGAACAGGTCTCACGAAATGCCAAAGCCTACGAGCAATTATTATTATTTTGGATCAAGCCATCGAGGCAGGTGGGTGGAGGGTGTGAGAGGGGTCACCAGGGGGTGCGTGTGTATCATGGGGAGGAACCAGGGACGGGCGGAGGGCTCGGCGGCTCGGCCTAGACTAAGGTGAAGGAAAGCATGTCCTCACAGAGTCACAGCTCTCTCTATCCCTCCCTCCCTCCCTCCCTCTTCTCTGCAAGATTAACCGCGAGGCCCGGTGGCCCGTTGGGGCGAGGGCGAGGGAGAACGAAGGAGCGAGCCACATGGAACGCTCCAGCCGCTCGTCTTTCAGGTGACGAGCTGCTCAGGCTTACTGTCCTGTCCGGCTTTGGTCACGCTGGCTGGTGGACGGTGACGGGGGGGGGCGGCCGCTGGGGCTCGGGCTGGTTGGCGAACGCCGCGCGGAAAGCCAGGACGAAAGCGAGCTTTCCACCAGCTTCCAAGCGCTACGACGACTCGAGGGAACGCTGCGCCAGCCTGGTGGGGAGGGGGGAGCAAGGCAGGCCAACAGTGATTGGGTCGCTCGAGTCTCCGGCTGACATGAGGCATGCCTGCGACTCTGAACGTCGAGGGGAGCTGGGGGGGGGGGATGGGAGTCGGAGGCGCTCACCTAGCAAGGATTGCAGACGCTTTGGGATGGTCCAGTCGACCAATCACGAATGCGCATGAAGCTCCACCCGTCCCGCTTTGTTGCACCTTGGAAGAAAGGGCCACGCCGCCGTCAACCTTGGAAATTGCAATATTCGCAAGCCGAATGCAATGTTTGGCGATTAGACAGAGAATGGAGGTGGGTACGGGACGTACAGTACGTACACCTGGTATCATCATACCTGTATGGATATGCGCAATACCTACGGAGTATGAGGTGGTTCGTTAATAGCGGACGCTGCACCTGGGTAACAACGCAAATCACGAAGTAGCCGCAGCAGCACCAGCACTATCTCTCCGAGGCCAGCCGCTCGCACCCATACTTTGTCATAATACATACCAGTGCCACATTGTCCTTTAACGGCGCATTCTCAGTACGGAGTGCTCCGTACTCGGCGCGAGACTCTACAGACTTACTTGTAATTACCTGCTCACCAGCGCAACGCAGAGGGAATCAATCCCCAGACAGCGTGCCGAGTCATTGCGCACATGCATTCTCGTGAACCGACGACAAGCACACGCTCGGCCGGTAGCCAGGGCTCCCTGCTGCTGTCACTCGGCAGGCGTGGGTGTTTGTAAGCCGATGCTGCATGGCCACTCCCGACTGGAGTCCAGCTTGTTTTGTATGCGCTCCTGTACATACATGCATACATACGTGCTCTGTACACAATACAGGGACAACAACCATGTGCATGCTATGCAGGAGTACTTGTACATGAATCACGCCCCTTGCTGTCAAACAAAGCTCGCGGGTCATCACTCCGGGAGATCGTCCTCGTTGCCAAGGAATTGGAAGCTCGCCCCTCACGTAAGCACGTCGAAACCGCGGCCTGTACGTAAGTCTGTATATGATCCACCTGCTGATGTCTCTGCAAGACGAATCATTACGTCCACCCGTGGCCGAGATCGCTCGGTGACAATGCATGGTTTGAGGGGTAATCTGTTCAAGAAGCTGCGCTGTTCGTTTGTGCACCTGTTTCGGAGTGCTGGCCAAGACCAGGCATACATACAGACTCAGGTATCGCATGCGGTCAGTGCTGCTCTACACATGCAGGTAACCCGTAGCATGGCAGGCAGTGCCTGCAGGGGTGAGAGGGGGTATGTTGCAAAAAATAGCAACAGAAACAGTTCGGTTATGTTCAAGTATTTATCAATCACTTTACAGAGGAACTGCCGTAACCGATGCAGTCTTGACCATTGAGCCAGCGCTGGGCATCATGAGACAAGTTGATCATGGACCACTGATTTATGTCACTTGTACGAAGAGCCTGGAATTGATCTGGTGCAACTTCAGCAGCTTTCGCAATAGAGTGAGCAATCCCTGGATCCGAGTTCGGAGAATGCTACCGGGAGATGATGTCGTCGTTGACCACATCTGTACATGGTCGACTATCATTGACGCTCGAGCCTTCGTTTGTCTGATGTTTTGTTGAACCCCTTTGGCACAGAGCTCGATTTTGTTCTCGGCCGAGACGGTCAGGAGACGTGGTTGTGTTCACTATGCCGAGGGCCAAGTGTTCTCACAAGGTGAACCATGAACCATGTGCAAAGCTATACTATGGTGATTTAGTTTGACTAATCGAGCCCGCTTCTGGTTGGTGAATTTTTCGATGGGCTAATACTTGTATGGCATTGACTTTTACATATCGTCGTCATCAATCGAGACACGGACTTTTTTTTTTTCTTAATTAAAAAAAAACTGCACCATCTTGTGACTTCCACCACGACTTGGGACGCTCTGTAGAGCCCTTTTGTACGGCACCGAACACTACGCTTGATTCCTTACACGATACCATGTCAAGGCCTGATCAAGCTGCATCATATGAGGGTTGAAGAGGGCGGGGTAGGAAGAGAGCGTCTTCTACTACTAGCAATACTGCATACAGGAGACCTGGCAGCGACAGCTGTAAATCGACCCAAGGAGGTCCGCTCATCAGCCTACGCTGACAATTCATATCAAGAGACGAAAAGAAAGGTCCAATCTGATAATCCCTCAAATCATCCCGTCTCGTCGCCCGTCACCAGCCGGACCGGACGCTGCCCATCTCCCCAACACGGAGAGGGGACGAAAAGGTTTCGATAGAGCAGCCCTCTATGAGGTTGGCGGACGCTAATGAACACTCCGTACTACTAGTATTACTACTGTCTCTACATACAAGTACGGAGTAGAGCTAGCCCGAAAGGATTGAAGATAAGCGCGTAAGCTGTATTGGTGTAGGAGTCGTGTCGGTTTCCTCATGGGGAATGGGGTATGAACGTAACGGGACACAGTAGAACACTGCAGAACGCACTGGGGAGGTTCGAAGAGTGTGTGTGTGTGTGTGTGTGTGTGTTGACACTGCGTCTAGTCCTCTCTGGTGCCAAGTCCCATCAACAAGTTCTCTAGGTATGCATACTTGTACAGACGAGCGGATGGTAAGGCATCTACAGCAATGTTTCGTCGGTAACAGGTCAATTGCTGAAGCGGTCTGGTATAACAGGTTTCATTCTTTCATGGTTGGGATTTCGTCACTCGCCATAAGTACATTTATAGAGGTACAAGTATACTTGTCAACCTCAGCCCTGATTTCCTCTAAACGGTAAGTCACCCGTTTTGGAAGTAATTTTTCTGCAACGGACCGGATTGTGTGCGGGGAGGCATGGTAAGCCCTGATTCACTGAATTAAGTTCGGCCGTAACGCACACCTTTTTTGGAGGGCACTCGATCGAAAACGTGCTTGTCTACTTCTTCTGACGTGATTATCAAGCAAATGTGTGGTGTACAAGTATGTTCCCCTTCTTCTTGGGGATTCTTAGTCCTTAATTAATATGTCACTTACTCATGACCCATTTTCACTGGGCTGCCACGTCCGTACGACTATCAAGGCCGCGCAATGTTGGGTCACCCCGGAGCGTCTCTTCTTCCCCCTCCTGGGGCCCTGCACCTGACCTGGTCCAGCGTGACCAAGGTCTGGTGGCAGACAGTGGTAGCCTCACCCCGTCCGTGTGCTTAGAGCACTTTGTGCCTGATACTCCGTACATACTCCGTGTCACTGGCCGGTGCGCTCAACCTTGTTGGGCTACGTATGTATGTACATACTTATACAGGGGCGTGTGTGGGGGGGTCCAAGGCCAAGGGAGAGGGGAAGCTCGACGCACATGGTTTGGCAAATACAGGGGTAGCAAGCCCATCATGCTCGTGTGCCTGAACCCAAGGAAACCAAGTGTTTTGTCCGTTGGGCGGCTTTTCAACGTTCAACAGGTTCGTATTTCTCAATCATCGTGCTTGTATTCTGCGGTGAGCCGGGGGAACTGTACATGGTCAAGATCAAGGAGAAGAACGTTTTCGCTTCTGGAAAACTCAATGGATCAGAAGAGGGTCGTCCCGGTGAACTCAATGCCTTGTTCCTTTGTACCGTGGCGACAAGGACGTTTGCAGAACAAAGGTTGAGTGAGCAGTGGCCTCTTCCCTCCCCCTGCCCCCCACGCCGTCCGTTGTGCAAGCATGTACGTACGTTATTCATAGAGTGTATTCGTTGCAGCGGTAAAGCCTTTTTACCTCACAAGTGGCATTCATTCATGACTGTGTGTGTGTGTGTGAACGAATGCCTGCAAGTTTGTATTAGTCCCATATGCGCGTACGTAAACTTGGACGCGGGGAAGCGCACCAGCAGATGATGATGCTTTGTATTGTTGGCACAACACACTGAACAAGGATGATTCGACCAATAATACCTAAACAATCAAATGCTTGCAGTGCAGTCATGTATGTACGTACTTGTATGTAGTACATGAACATCAACTTGTGATGGCAACATCTCGGTGATCAGAAGCCCGCCATTGGACATCGCCAACCAAGCCACTATCCATGTATCGTATGGTCTTGACCTTGCGCCTCGTTTTCATTCCCAACCTGTTGCATAGTACTACAGTACATATAGACAGGCAATGGGCGACCAGGGCGGCGCTTGGATGCAGTGCTATGTAGAACTTGTATTTACATAGCAACGAACCAAACAGGCAATACAGTAGTGATGCTACCCTGCTACGCGGTTCACTGGCCCGTGCTGAGCTTCATGAGACAAATGGGGGCCAGTCGAAGATGCTGCCTGCTCCGTCGCTACGCCACCCTCTTTTCCTCCCCTCCATTGCTGCAAACACGTTTGTAGGACCAGATGATCAGACCCAAGAGATCCAGTCAATCTTCACCGGACGGTGGCGCGCTGCTCTGCCTCGTTCCCAGCTGATCGACCTGCCTCTGCGTGTCTCGATCTACATACCGCTGCGAAACACATATCGCATGTCCTCATCAAACACCGGCCCAATGGTTCGGTCCAAGGGGTGCAAAACAAAAAAGGAAAAAAAAAGTCTCCGACACATGCAGATCGGCCCCCAATCAGTTCCCAGCCCGGCCCAGATACTATCTGCATGTGTGCCACCGACGAGCGTGCGGCTGGACAGCAAGAATGGAACCTCATGTGCCTTTCTAGCCATGCTGTCTCAGAAAGAGGAGACGAGGACCAGGTTCGATTCGACAATATGAGCACGTTTTACCCGCATGTATGTACATATGTATGTAGAGTCAATTCCCAACAAGACATAACAAGGTGTCATCCCATCCCTGCGCAGCTCAGCTTCCTGCCCTGACGATCTTTCCTGTTGATCCGGCTCAGTGAAGACAAAAGAAATGGAGTGCACTGCGAGTTTTTGCTAGGAAAGGGATCGACCTGACCAATGGGACAGGGTGGGGGTGCCATCGAACAACGGGATCAGGGATACACGTATGTACTTGGATATGGAGCGTGTCGACTATCTTTGTCCGATCTCGATCGTGAGCATCAATTCGTGCATTGTCGGACCCCCCCGTGTCCTCCACTATTCGGTGGGTATCGGCGTCGTATCGCTCCAAGTAGCCGAAATCCAGCTTTCCGTAGGGCAGTCCACGACGGCTGAATGGGGATATCGGTAGCTGTGCTCCGTACAAGTCGTGTCGAGCCGGCATGGTGGGAACAATAACGTTTAAGAATTGGTTGGTCCATCGTGTCTATACGATCCTGCTCCGTCGTTTGTCACTGTCCACAATGGTTTTTCTTTTCCTTGTTAGAGGGGATATGAGCACGCGTGCTTGGCCTTTGTGATGGCGTAGCTCCATCTTTACTTGTACATGACGTCCGTGTGAAAGCGCCAGATGATCGGGTCCGACACCTTGCTCTGCTGAATACTCAGCACCGGAAGCCGATCTCATGGGCTTCCGCAAGGAAAAGCTAGGATATAGTCGAGCACTCATGTCTTGAAATCAGAATGACAGCTCAAGCCGGATGCCAATAATACATGATGATTTGAGTTTCGTCTGGCCAGCTCCGCTCCTGACGTCAGCACACGTGCAAACCGGAGGCGACTATCGAGGATCTCGCAATCCTTCTGAAGCTCAGGCTTTTGAACACTTGTCATCGTTGGAACTTGCATCACGCATTCTGTGCTCATTCCTCAAACGGTTTCATAAACATAATTGTTCGGAAACAAATTTGTAACAGCCGCACAGCCGGAACCATGACGCATCACCAAGATTTCCACAGCACCGGTCGAGGCGGCGCAGGCAACATCGCCCAAGCTGAC
Source organism: Torrubiellomyces zombiae (assembly GCA_018831705.1). Lineage (NCBI taxonomy): Eukaryota > Fungi > Ascomycota > Sordariomycetes > Hypocreales > Ophiocordycipitaceae > Torrubiellomyces > Torrubiellomyces zombiae. Next base: position 27,605 of record JADHZA010000293.1, read on the forward strand.
GAGCAGCCCGCCGAGGTATTACATACAACACCCCAGCTTCTGATCTAGTTCAACAACTCATGTTGATTTTCCCCGTCGCAGGACCTTGAGCAGGACCCTCTCTCCACACACGAGCACAGCCGTATTGTCCACACCGGCCGCGGCGGAGCGGGCAATCTGGCCGACGAGGGCGACGTCAGCACCGACTCTCCCGCTGCGCCAGCGGTCCCGAGCGGACCAGGCGGAATGACAGGTCGCGGCGGCGCAGGGAACTGGACGCCAGGCCAGGCCGATGACACGACACACAGCAAGGCGGATGAGTTGGAGAAGAAGGCAAAGGACATGGTGAACAAGGGGCTGAAGCTGCCGGACAAGGTCATGCATCCTGGACGCGAGAAGACGAGCGAGACCACGTAGTGACGAATTATGACATCGTTTTTTTTTTCTTTGGAAAGGATTTTATTATCTGTCGTTATAGAGCGTCGAAACGTCCAAATCGCATGCTTTCCGGCCGAGCCGCAAATGCAGATGCAGATGTTGATCTATTGAACAAGTCTTCCAAAATTCACTTCGCCAGGAAGTAGAC
>JADHZA010000294.1:0-28133 GCA_018831705.1 Torrubiellomyces zombiae
GTATTTATAAATAAAATAATTAAAATTATAATAATTATATATATTAATAATATGATTTTTTCTAGTCTAGATATAACTAATATAAATAAATTAGTTAAAGATATTTCTAAAGATATAAAAATCTAGCTTTTAGGGGAAATAAAAGACTTTTTAAGGACTAATATAACTATAAATAAAAAAAATAAATATATCTATATTTCCTAATATAACTATTTAATAAATAAACTAAAAAAATATAATAAATTAAATATAGGGACTTTAGAAACTCTAGCTATATAAGGAATAAAACTAAAAAAAAGCCAAATAACGCCTTCTAACAAAGATATTTTAACTTATTAAAAAGAAATAAGTTCTTTATTATATTTAGCTTTAAAAACTAGGCCTAATATAGCCTATTTAGTTATTAGCTATACTAGATTTTTTTCTAAGCTAAATAATAGCTATTTTAAAGCTTTAAATACTATTTAGAAATATCTAAATAAATATCCTAATTTAAGTATTTTTTATAATTATAATATTCCTATACATTATTTCTATATAAAAGGCTATTCTAACGCTAGCTAGGCTAGTAATTTAGATAATAGAAAATCTATTTTAGGATATTCCTTTTTTATTTATAATAATTTAATTAGCTAGATAACTATAAAGTAAAAATATACTAGTTTAAGCTCTTATAAAGCTAAATATATAGCTTTAAAAGAAGCTATAAAAGAAGGCATTTATTTAAATAATCTATTTAAATATATAACTTATAACCTTAAAATCCCTTATAAATATAATATTCCTCCTATTTTAACTAATAATAAGGCTACTATTAAAATAGCTAATAATAATAAATTTTATAAAAAATCTAAATATATAGATTTAGCCTATTATTATATAAGGGATAATATAAATAATAATAAAATAAAGGTTTTTTAGATTAAAGGTAAAGATAATATAGTAGACTTTTTTACAAAGCCTTTAGGAAAAAACCTATTTTATATCTTCTTAGAATAGTTTTCTATAGCTAAAATACTTATAAATTAGCTATATATTTGCTATAATTTTCCTATAATTTTCCCTATAATTATAGAGGTTTTTTATACCCTTTTTTACTATGTTTTTTTAAGGCTTTTCCCTCTATATATAAATAACTAGGTTTTTTATACTTTCCTAGATAATTAAATAGTATACTAAATAACTAGGTTTTTTACTATATTAATTTTCCTAGTATAACTTACTTATATAAATAACTAGGTTTTTTATTAATTTTCCTAGATAATATAAATAACTAGGTTTTTACCTTAATTTTCCTATTAAATAATATATACTAATAACCTTCTAAAAGTATAGTATTTTTATATTAATTTTCTAGTATTAAAAATCCTATAGCTTTTAAAAGGGGCTCTTAGTATATAAATAAGGTTTTTTATTTTTCCTTATTTTTCTATATTAAATAAGGCTAACTAAGTACTATTTATATTACCTATATTATTTACTTATATAACTATAACCTTTATATTAATAGCTATACTAGCTAAAGTTAAAAAATACTATAAATATAAAGTATATATATTCTTATATAAGGGTACTAATTAAAAATAACTAATTTCTAGCTATTCTAGCTACTAATATATATAACTTTTAATAATATATATATTTATATAGGATAGATAGAAGTCAAGCTACTGGCTGCTTTAGCCGACTTAATAATAGGATTAATTAAATAAGGGAGAGGCAATACCCCGCCTCTAGCTATATAGACTAGTTTAAGGTTATACTCTAGCGTAGTTAATACTAGGAATACGCACAATAATAATACAAGCATATAGACTAATAGGTCGCGAATCCTAAGACCTCTAACCTATAGTTAGAACTTTTATTACTAACTTAGTTATACACTTCTTTAATTAAACTCTAAATAAATAACTTAAAAAGTCTATTTATATAAGTAGATAGGCTTTATAGCCTAACTATAAGAGCCCCTAGAGCCTACGTATAAAATAGAAGAAAACTTTATCTTATATCTTTTTATAAACATAGCCTAACCTAAAAGTTAAGCCTATAAACCTTATACATATATAAGACCTTACACCTAACCTAGTAGACTACTTTAGTTAATAGACCTTCTATAGCTATATAAGCCTTAGCTACTAGGTAAGAATATAAGTCGAAGGTTAAGACCCTTATTACTAACTAAGATAATAGCCCTTATACTAAGACATATTATAGGTAGAAAATAAGCCCTTAGTAGTAATACTACTAGGGAAATTATTAGGAAGGCTAAAAAGGAAGGCCTTATTAATAAGGATAAGGCTAATAAGACTCTAGGGGATCTTAGGGCTAGGATTAAGGCTAGTAATCCTAAGTTATCTATAGATAGTAATAGGTTACTAAAAAAAGCTAAGAAGAAAGTAGATAATATATAGTTTAACCTTGTTATAGAGAACTTTTAATAATATACTCTATATAATAAAAAAGCCTATTTTTTATATATAATTATATAATAGAAATTAATATATAAAGTCTTTTATATTTAGAGATAGAAAAATAAATAGGTTAGCTTTTTTTTTATATTACTTTTATAGAAGACTAGTATATAGTTTAATAAGTATTTAACTTTTAATATTACTTTAATTATTATTTAGACTTACTTTTCTTGTACTATTTAGGAAAAATCTTAGATTTCCTAAATTACTATTCCTCGTATTAAAATCCCTTTTCGCGTTTGTCGAACTTCGAAATCCGATTTCTCGATCACCTTTATACTTTGGAAGCCTTAGATGCTATGCCGCTAGACTAGATACCGCTAGACTAGATGCCTCTAGACTAGATGCCTTAGATACCTTGGATGCCTTGGATACCGTGCCTTTGGACTAGATACCTTTAGAAGCCTTAGCTACTATGCCTTTGGCTACCGTGCCTTTAGCTGCCTTTAACTAAGGTACCGTAGTAGATCGTAAATATACTATAGTAGACTATAAATATACCTCTTACTAGTAGCTATATAGGCGTAGTAGCTAAAAAGGTTTTTATATTAAAAAAGCACTAATAGAGTAATTATATATATTATAGTTATATATAAGTAACTATTTTTAGCTATTACTATTCTACAAACCTTAGATCTAATAACTATTTTCGCCCTTATAACACTAGTTATAACAATTACTAGAAACGGGTCTAGCCTGGTAGGTATTAGTGAGTGCATGGGCGGCCCCGCGGCTATTGGTTACGGTACCAGTGCCTACACGCGCGCAACGAGCTGCCGACTCCTACTACTAGTAGTATTAATACCAATACTACTAGTATTACTAGTATTACTAGTACTAGTACTTAAAAAACGATATTAGTAGGTAAAATACCTGTAAGTAGAGTATTGCTAATTACTCCGTACTGTCAGTCGCATTCCCACTACGAGCCTTGACATTAGTGAACCGCCAGGACGTAAAACTGAACGAGCCTTGCGTTTTTATTAAATATTCAATGAAATGCTATACGTAGGTGGGACCCTTCAAAGAGATAGTACGGCGTAGCAATCGCAGGCAGCCGTCCTGGGATCAAAGGACAAAGGAGAAGCAACATCTCGGACGCCTTCTAATATCAAAATGACGTATACCATTCCACGTGTCTTCAGCGTCGTGTCAAAGCCTAACCTGCCCTCCCTCATCGTGAGATGTGCAATATTCGGCATCAAAGTGGAACATGCGGTACATTTCCAAAGTATTGTGACAACAAAGGACGTCCGTTCAGAATATCAGCAGCACTTGCCGCCCTTCGAGGCCCCGTCATCGGCAGGCTTGCTGAGCGAAATATTTGTGCCTGCGCCGATGGTCGCTTGTGCGCCATCTCCACCGTCGAGAGCCTTGCTAGATACGATCTGGTAGATGTCTGCATCGTGGTCAGTGACTGGTAAAGTCGGGGCGTTTCATGACCATTTCCATACCCGTCAAAATGTTCTGAAAAGCAAGCTCGACATTGCTGGCGTCCAAGGCCGAGGTTTCGATGAAAGACAATTGATTCTTGCCTGTCAGCGCACCAGTCAGTTCTGTGCGTCGAGGCGCCTCTGGCCAATGGGAGGGGGGACTCGCTGGCAAATTCCTTGGCCTCCTCGGTTGGCACTGCCCTGAGATGTCTCAAATCACTCTTGTTGCCGACCAGCATGATGACCAGGTTTGCGTCAGCGTACTCTCGCAGCTCTTTGAGCCAGCGAGTCACATTCTCGTATGTCTGGTGTTTGCTGATATCGTAAACGAGGAGTGCACCGACGGCACCCCGGTAATAGGCTGAGGTGATTGCGCGATATCGCTCCTGACCGGCAGTGTCCCAAATTTGCGCCTTGATGGTTTTTGAATCGACCTGGATCGACCTCGTGGCAAATTCTACACCGATCGTCGATTTTGATTCCAAACTGAACTCGTTCCGCGTAAATCGGCTCAGGAGGTTCGACTTGCCGACACCCGAGTCTCCAATCAGGACAACTGCGTATATCCAGATCAGTAAAGAAGAGCCGCTGAGGAAAACTTGACGCCCGCAGGGATCGCTATGTCACCTTTGAAGAGGAACTGGCGAGGAGGGAGAGATCCCGATGGTTAGCATGAAGCGACGAAGGTGGGGTGGCTTCTCCTACATCATATTCGTCATTAGCCATGTTGGAGATGGATGTCGGGGAAGCTGCAGCGTGCACAGTAAACTCGAGTTGTCAAAAGTTATCGTTTCGATGGTCAAGCGTACGTGTGCGCGGGATGCGAAGCTTGAGCTGCGAGTTAGGACGGATGGATGTGGAGGGGAGGAAGAGTTGCCATTTCCGCCCCTGTAGATTGCGAGGAGGCATAGAGGACAAAGTAGCGCTTCTTTCCATGTCTTGCCTCTTTGACGCAGAGGCGCAGACGGGGCTAAGCACTAGGTACTTCCAAGACGAGTACTCGTCGCCGCGTACGGAGTGGGTGTGTACTTTCATCTCGCGCTGATGGTAAGTACTGTGCTACGCAGCACATGTACCTGCCGGCGAGTAACTCAAATGCTGCTCGAACAGGTACTGAGAGTTACCTGATATGTGGCAATAAGTACACATATGATTATGATCGCGGAACTGATATGAAAGTATGCAGAAGTAGAAGTAACCCCACCGAAGTACCTCGGAATACCTCTGACACCTGCAAGTAAGTTAGGCGGCGATGGTACCTGCGATCTCCTCGCCATCCGCCGCTTCAAGGTAAAGCACGTAAGGTGGCACGTTGGGCACGAAGAAAGAATTCCGAGAGTCCTAATAAAAATACGGAGGTTTACTAATTAATGACATTCCACATCATATGGCAGAACTTGTCAGCTCGTTGACGTTCAAGTATGGGTATTGCTTGTAACAATCGCTTTTTCTATGCTCTTGAGGGTATCGTGGCAAATATCTTTCTCTTAATAATGCTATCTAATAACCGAATGCGTCTTTCACTCAGTAGCTAATGTTCAGGAGAAATGTCAATTAGTAGTATTCCTTTCCCTCTGCTAACTTGTATGCGGCCTAACGGGGGGCACCTTACATACCTACTACTAGTAGTATGTACAGCTGCTTGTACTCCGTACTCGTAGGTCACCTACATACAGTGCCAGGGGGTAGGTATGAGCACACTTCAGACCACCTCGAAGTTCCAGACGCGACCATCGATCATCTTTAATCATTCATTGATGCCTTTTGTTTGCTTGCCGGTGGGTAGAATTCACCAAAAGTACATGTTGTGAGCAACGACCTGGGAAATACCTTTGCAATTTTCAACAAACCGTTAATTACCTTCAGGCCCGACGACGTAACACGCTTTGCCTGCATTGGGATCTAGTCAATAAGGCCAAACTATGACTGCCTAACGCGGTATCTTTCATACACGGAAGGTGCAGGCGGATTCCCTGAGCGGTCGCCCGTTTTACGGTCCCTACCTACCTATGTGCAGATCCCCACCGCGTTTCTTTCCCAAGTGCGCGAGCCGGCTTCAGAGCAGGTCATCTCAACGCCCCTGCTGTAAACTTCACTTCACGACGGCTTGGGCAAGTGCTTGGCTGTTTCAGGGGGCTTTCGCCCTTGCGTCACCCTGCAGGCACTCAGTTACTCATAATTCTGGTGATTCGCAAAAGAGCAAGCTGTGAGCCTCGCCGCTACGTGACAGCGGAAGCGGGCTGCCGACATCTACCTTCATGGGGAATATGACCCAACCGGTCACGTCAATCACCATCCCCATGGACCCTTTTATGGAGATCCATGAGGACAATAATGATGTATCGGTCGCATCGACGCCTGAAGAATCGTGGAGCCCCCTCCAGGATTGGGATGTAAAGAAGATTCTGGCGGAGAGAGGAACTGGTGGTGAGACTGAATACCTCATCTGGTGGGAAAATTACGAGCTCCATGATGCGACCTGGGAGCCTCATCATCACATCACACCAGGTCTTCTTGAAGGATGGAACGCGACCAAGGAGGGAACCGGAAATCGGCGCGCCCCTGACTTCGAGATGTGCCAATATAGAGATGCGGTTCGTAAGAAGATACGATTGAAATATGCTCGACATGAGGCGAGAAACTCTATGCGGAGGCGGCGAGGCCTTCCGATGACCATCTACCCTGTTTCGCTCGAAAATGCATTGGCCCACCCTGAAGTCGCCGACACTTCTGAAGACTCAGAGTCATTTGACGAGGATCACATAACGCCTCATGAACCCCTTTCGATGGAATCCAAGCCGGCAAAGGCCATTGATCAAGAGTCTACTGCAACAATGGTGACCAGCAGCTCGGACACTCGAGCTTCATCGCCATCTGCCCCATCAAATGTCAAGCGAGCTCGCTCTGATAGCGAATCCAGCAATCCAAGGGAACGAAAAAGTGGAAGAAAACCCGTTGTTAGCCAACCACCCGTCGCAAAGACGCAGCTCGCCAAATATTTGACAAGGCCAAAGCATGCCAGTCACACGACAGAACCACGGGCACGACTTTCCCCGCCAGCTCATAAAACTACGGGTGAGAATGTATTCGCAGGAGGCAAGACTCGAAAACTCAGGAGGAATCTTCTGGACGCCACGATGGATCCAAGCAGCCAACCCAGGTTCTTTTCCAACGCCCGCAAGCAAAACCTGGCCAATCGCGGGATACGAGACCGAGAGGGTGCTACTCGACCGTTGGCCGCAACGGCTCTCCTCTCTCTGGACAAGAACATGCCTAGCGACATACTTGCTGAGAGTGCTTCACAAGCGAACGCACGTGCCAGCACCAATGTTAGCGTCGATGAATCTGTCGCGGACAAGGCAGAGACCAGGAAGCCGAGTGTTCGCTTCAGTGATGACATCGTTCTTCACGAGCCTCCCGACCCAAATCTCGACGACAGCATATTTGTATCGGATCAGAATTTCGATCCTACCAATTATCACCTATCAACACCTGACGAGTCATATGAAAGTACGACGCTCTTGGTAGCTGGCAACAATACTGGAGATGCGGCAGCGAACTGCTATTCAGACGCTCTGGGAACCATGACGGAGTCTGCCACGCAGATTATCGAAAAGACCTGCCGGTTCGGTCTCGCTGAGGCCCAGGCCACTGACCTCAAATTTTGCGGCCTGCCCCGTCGACCGGATACGCCGTGGTTACGCAGTTTCCGCCAACAGGATTGTCTAACTTTCACCCACTTCTGCTCCGTTCAGAGTTTCAGAACACAAACTGATAATGGCTGTCTTCAGGAAGAAGAACTGTGCCGTGGCTGGATAGCAGACAACTCTCAACATAACGAGACCATGGCAATTGCTGGGCATCTAGCGTTGGGCTCTTTCACTGTTATCTGTCGCGCTGCAGATTTTTGTGTCCTTGTCTTTCCGCAGAGATGCGATGGCTGGCGAAGCTTTGAAGTTGACGCAGAGAAGCGAAAGGATGAAATGTTGCGTTTCACGATCTTTCGACCAGAGGCCTCCTTTGAACGATCGATGATGGCCCCGGTGTCGATCAACATCCCGGCGATAAAAGAGGCCCCGGCAGGGATGGCAGTTGCAGCATATAATCAATTTCTGGGAACAATGAATAGCAGCCTTGCAGTAGGCGAAGTTGCTGGCGCAGACGCTGACAAGGAAGCTTTCTTTCTTGCATTCCCGCCATCAAGGAAACAAGAAATGCTCTTCGTGTCTCAGTGGCTTCGACGTGCGAACAACCGCAGAGACGTCACAACAAGCCTCCAAGAAGGTGACTGGATGGAATTTCTTCAGTCGAAACACGGGACCGTTGTGATACATGAAGATGCAACCTGGGCTATTCGTAGGTTTCCCAGGTTTGTTGATCTGCTACATGCCCCTCCTGAAAGATTCAACTTTTGGCTGTTCCGCAGTTCGGGCCGACGGGCTTCGTTTCCCTCCAGCGTCGATTCGACAACGAACATCGGCAATATCAGCCTGAGGTCGATCTTTCGGCCGGGGATGGTGATTCTGGTCACTCAGAGCTTTGTAGTTTCTCAACCAATGCAAGCCTACAACTTCTTCAAATGGTTTTGGCAAAGATACACAAAGAATGGAGCAGCTCACCCACGCGTTTGCCTAGTCGTATGTTCCGAGTTCGAGGAATGGCTGTCTGAGCTTGCGCTCGAAAAGGACAATAGGCGGCACATGGACGACCCTGCCGGTATTGAATCGGGAACGCCAGCCGAAAGCCAGAAATCAGTTGAGGCAAGGTTCAAAACGTCTCGTCTCGTACGACGACTAAGGCCTAAGCCCGGAAATGAATCATATAGACCGCTGATTTACGCACCGAATCTGATTGACAACAACGATGAGCAGAGCCTGGTGAACTGGTTCGGCGATTGGTCGATTAACAATCTGGAAGAACTTCATTTTAGAAGGTTCATAGTTATGGGCTCCAGCGAACAAACAAAACTGAGGCTCTCAAGACTCGTCCAGCTCTCCTCTTTCGACCCGGCCTCGATCCGAGATCCAAATGCACTGCATGATTCGATAGGGCAAAGCAGCGGCGACAGCGTATCACAAAGGATCTGCGAGGACGATGCCAATGCTATTGGTACTTGTCTATACGAACTAGAAAAAGCCTATTGTGTCCCTGGGGTCTGCCCCATGGTACTTTACAGAAGACCAGTGGCATATTGGAACCCTGACATGGCATTCCATTTCCATGATTATACGTCGAAATATGCTTCATACAGCTCCTGGCTGAGCTTCTTTGCGACACCCTTTTTCTCGCGCGTCAAAGGCCTTAAGAACGCCAAACATATACCACCCTACGCCAACACGTACGTCGGCCTTTTTCACACAATTGCCGGTGATTGGAACGCTCTGGGCGGCGCGCAAAGTCAGAAACAAGCCAAGACTCCATGGATTGCGATCTACCGCCCAGTCAATGTGCATGCGAAGCCATGGAGGAAGATGGAGTTGTTGATATGGGATCCTAACGCTGGTCCTGGCTGCTGTTGGGATGCGGAGATATACGAGACAAGCCTTTCAGTTGCACAACGACAGCTGATCGACCTCGTCGCGAAACGAGGCCTCGACGTGCGGACAAGCCTTGAGTTGGAGCAAGTATGGCTGGGCGGTTTCGCCAACGATGTGCCCGACGATGCTAAAGCCTCCATCAATACGAGCCTGGAGTGGCTACGGAAAGCGCCGCAAAATTTCAAAAGTTGGCTCCCGCCGGCCGCCAAGGACCTGCCATCCCGAGGGTGGAGATTGGTGAAGTCCGGAAACCCCCCCGAGAATTTGAATGGATCGAGCCAAGGCGTCGTTCCAGCGGACAGAGGCAACTCGACGGAGCAGGCGAGGAAGATCATCTACCATCCTCCACCCGGAAACGGTCGTTTCTTCGCGTCGAGGTGCAAAAATGACCTTGCCGACCAGACGGCGAAAACGCAACGTGCTCAGGAGAAGATGAGCTTCACCTATCGGCCGACGTTGAAGTGGTACGGCGAGCAGCTTGCCGAAGGCCGAGGCTTCAACCACGTCAAAGTCACAACTTGGAAGTCCATATTTGAACGATACAAAATCGATGACCCTCAGGAAGACTGAGAGCTCGCGGGAACAATGAGTCAGGAGCTGGCATGAGCTTTTTGCACAAGCTCGATTGTCGCATAGCGCGCGGTCAATCCTGTTTGCGACTTCATTTTGTCGAAGCCGGAAAGTTTTTGGTACTCAGAAGCACCCCTTTGACGCGTCGAATACTGTCGCGAACTTTGCGCATCTCATCTTGCGGCTCAGCCTTACTGACAACCCCATATGTATCATAGCCTCCAACGAAATCCGTTTGTCCTCCGAAAGTCATGCCCACCAGCTCTTCACGGAAGATGTCTAGCATGGTGTTGATGTCCTGGAGGTCTTCACTCTGGGTTCGAAGCTGGTCCTTGATGCCGGATAGTTTCTTATTCAGCAGCCAGACGCCGTCGGTCTGCTTCTGGGACGCTTCTTTGGCGACTGGGGTGGCATCCTTGACGAAGGCCGAAGGCCGGTCGAAGGACAGCGTCTGCGTGCCGACGTCACGGTGGAACATCTCGGCGGGGTCATGTTCGTCGACAGTGGCGGAAGTCACGGGAGCAAGAGGTTTGAGGGGCGGTGTGCAGGACACGTTTTTTTCTAGTTGAGCGATGAGGCCGTGGAGACGCTTGGCCGTGACATCGTGAAGTTCGGAGCGCGCCTCGGTGAGGCTTTCGATCTTGGGGGCAATGACGTAGTTACTGGCTCCATACAGAAGGGTGTAGAAGCCGGCGAAGGTGTAAAAGGCAGTGGCAAGACCGCTACTTGTGACTAGAGGGGCAGGGCGTTGGGGCTTGGCGAGGAATTCGGGATACGTGACGATGGGTGGGCGGTGATCCGAGGATGGTGGTGAAGATGTAACTGTCGATTCGTCGGCTTGTTGCGTTCCGATGTCGTCCTATATTGATGGAGAAGTCAGCATACGCAGTGTCAAAACAATAGCCCAACAAGACGCTGGAACCAACCTCGAAGGTCGATGGTGCAGACTGCCCGTGCGTCGCGGGCAGTAGCTCCCGAATCTGGCCCTCGACTATTCCTTTCGATCGTAGGAACTCAATCTTTTTCTCTCTCGGTGCCGTCTTCACCTGTTCCTGGGAGAGAAACCGCTTCGCGACAGCCAGTTGATCCTCTTCCTCATGCGTAGCCGCAGAACTGTGACTTGAAGCCTCGTCACTGACTGGCTCGTTGCGCTGGCAAGCTGGGACAGCTGCCGACGGTGGTTTACCATCGAAGTCATCCATGACTTGCGGGGGTTGGGTAGATTCACGACCAATGAGCGATACAGTGTTCGAAACAGGGTTTCAAGTTGAAGTTGATGGGTGTGAATACGATGCGAGGTAATAGAAACGTTGAAGATGAGGGCGTGTCACCTGTCTGCCTCGGCTCGGTAGTAGAGAGAGAACGGGAAGGGAATACAGGCCATATCGATAAGGACCTGCTGGCCCAAGTAATACCCCCCCCGTGCCACCTACCAGTGGTCCATTACCAACCACGCCTACAAATATTATGTTGGTCATCCAACCCTCCCCTCCAGCGAACCAAATGCAGATAGCAAAAAGCCAACAAGGACAGCGGTGGTAGACACGTCTACGCGTCATGGCTCAGAGTTCCAACGCCGCTCTTTCGGCGACATACTCGTCACCGGACAACGAGCCCTTCACCGCCTCGCATCCTGTCTCGCCGCCTACAAGCGGGAACATCGAGGAGAAGTCGAAATACCTAGCATCTTTGCGGGACATTGTTACCACGACGCAGAAGCAGGTCAATAAGGAGCTTACGTCGCGCATGGAGGATGATAAGGCCCGGGATGCGGCGGGACAAGCCGTCGATGAGGATACAGAGGAGCAAAACTACGGCGAGGAAGTGGTCCAAGAATAAGCTGCATGAATCTTGTCGCGACGGCAAAGAGAAGGGGGGCCAATGTCCGATATGATTGAGCGACCTTATGGAAGTATGCACAGCTGTCGAAATATGGTGCTCCAAGGATGAATGCCTAAAAAAGGGGGTATTGATGCACTGCCTTGCCAAACCGATCTGGCTGTTGCCCAAACAAATGAACCGGGATGCAGGCCTGGGGGACAGGAGCTCGGAAGGAGAAAAGAGAAGACAAATGATGATGAGGCAGGAAACAAGGCCAACCAAGGCCAATAACCCTTGGCAGCAAAAGACCACCAGCTACAAGTCTTTGGCCCAGCTCGATGTCCGGAGAGAGTCTCTCTTCTGACCGGTTGCTCTGCCCAAGCAACCATAATGCACCACGGTGTTGTCCGGTAGGACAGCGACGACGTTCCCTCCAGCCCTCATGCCTCCGCCAAGCTTCTTGTGGCAGACGACGCAGTGCCGCTCGTCCGTTATGATGACATGCCTGTTACGTCCATCTTGGCCGTCACGCACGCCGTCGCCCAAGTGCAGGCGCGCCGCCATGGATATCTCCTCTGCCCTCCGCAGGTTGGCCACGATCCTCGACTCGTTCAGCAAGCTGTTGGCAGATCTGATGCGGCCACGGAAATAGGCTTCGAGAGCGCTCACGGGGACATGGTCCGGGATCAGGCCCAGGGTGGAGGCGGCTGGCAATCGGGAGCCATGCTTGGAAAGAAGATCCAAGGCTGGTTTGATCTGCGGCTTGTTCGGGGCAGGCGGGTTTAGGTAGAGGGACAGCAACGTGTGGTATGTTGATTGCGTCAAGTCATCAGGCGTCAGCGTCGTGCTGTCTTGTGTGTGAAGTGGCGACGCCAATGTGGTGTCATGCGTTTTGTGAACCCGATTGCAATACCTAGTCTGGTCAGAATATATTCGCAGCAACGGAGCGGACACAGCAAGACGTACTCCTCTGCCTTGCTGCAGTCCCTCATTTTGAAGACAAAGATCTCCAGTGCCTTCCTGTGCTGGCCCCTGTTACAGAGAACAACAGCTTGCGCCTCGTAGAAGGATGCATCTGAAGACCCGTTAGCGAATCAAAATTTGCTTGGCTCAGCTTCAACTTGTCTGCTTACCATCCTCGGGTATAAGGTCCAACGCCCTTGTCAAGCTGTACTCTTGCCGTGAATCCCGCAGGAATGTGATAAACTTGTTCATCGTCGAGTCCCATTCTTCGCCCTTGCTCATCTTCTCCAGGTTTCTGATGTACAGCTCGACGAGGCGGTTATGAAAGTCTGCGTCGGTTTCGTCGAGTTCGTTGATGACATGGTCCAAATACAGCATCTCAAGCTTGAAATCCACATTTCGAAGAAAGACCATAACTTTGTCTCGTGGAAGAGTCTCTGCATTCTCCGTGTCGCCTACGAATATCTCCATCGCGTAGTCCGCGTTGCTCTTCAAAACCCATTCAGCGTGCTCCAAGATCAAATCTATCTCTGACGGCGGTAGTTTCTGCAGATATTGTATAGTGCGATCAGGCCCGTGCAAGTCAGGCGCTGCCTCGTCCGGTTTCTTGGTGGATCCGAACCGATGGAGCAAATCCAAGGCCTGCTTGTGCAGCTTCTTGCCGTAGAAGAAGTCTATGAGCTCCGTGAAACGATTGTGCTCCAAGAGGGCTTCGTTGACAACATCAGGGTCGCAAAAGTTGGGTATGCGGAAGAGCGAACCGGCTAGAGATGGCTGCGAAAACATGTAAGCGCGAAACAATGTAGTATCGACTAGTCGAAACATGTCGCGCAGCTCCGTCTCGAGCTTCTGTTCATCGTCGCTTTGCGTCGTCCGCAATACCTTCTCTATGGCCTCCTCTGTCGACTCCTGACCGCTCCCTTGACGCTTCAGCTTTCCGGTTTCCGGGTCTATCGCCCGTTGAAGCCGTGCCCTGGTCCCGGCAAGGTAGCTGTTCAGCTCCAGCACGGCGTTCTTGAGATTCTTACCCTCAATCGGCTTGTCTTCATTGACAAGTGATTCGTGATTGTTGGCGACGTCTTTAAAAGACTCTTCTTTCTTGACAGGGCTGATGGACGCTGCATCAGAGGCGTGTCTCTTGTGCGTCCCCTTGAACAATTTGGCAAATCCGCCTACAGTCACGCCGATCGATGACTCGTTAGGCTCATGAGAGCTTTCTTGCTTGGTTCCGTCGGTGGCTTTGTTAGAGAGCGCTCTCTCATCGTCGTTATCATCAATGTTCTCCCTGGCCCGGTGGGCAAGGTCTCCCGATATCTCGGGAGGAAACAATCCCAATACCCTTTCGGGAGGTGCATGCACCTCATCCTCGTTCCAAAGGTCCATCGCTTGTCGAAACTTCTTCTTTCTGAAGAGCATTTCAGCCTTGAGCATCTTCACCTCTCGGAGTGCCTCGCTCTTGTGTCTCAGGAGGGCGTCTTCAAGCATATTAAGCACACTGATGGCTTCATCGAAATGGCCAGCTTGTATCAACTCCTCGACCTGAGAGTCGTAGTCAGTGGCATCCATTTTCCAGACACATCTCTCGCTCGAGATATGGAAGCCTTTGCCAGCGTGAGCAAGGCTGAGGCTGGAAGGCGTAAAGTGCAATTGAGCAGCACCTGGAAGCGGTACGGTCTGCAGCAACGACAAGGTGTCTGGGTTGCGAACTTCTAAAAGGCCCCTAGACGGCGGCTGCAATGCCACGATGTAGGGATACGAGTATCCTATGGAATCTGGCGCCGTCGGCCACGGAATTTGCTTCTTCTCCAGGGGCTTGCCTTGATCGTTCACGAATATTGTGTTGATATCCTTTGCAAGGAGTAATTCTCCTCCAGCGAGCCTCGCGGCCAGAGGCTTTGGCATGTATCCTCCTAGGCCCATGTAGCCCATACTCGCACTGCTCACGGCACCAAAACGGCTCCCCTGGCCATTGGTGGCTACTGTACCAGGGTTCACAATGTCATGAATCTCGCGAGTGATAACATTGACGATGACGTAGCCTCCATTCATGCCACACAAGACCTTGGTGGCGCTGGCCCAAGTGATGGACCTGATGGATTCTGACAGAACAACCTCGGTAAGATTGTCGCTTAACTCGCTTTCCTGCCAGCTCCAGACCAGGAGCCGACGTTTGACTGCTACGGCCAAGCAGCTGATGATCTCCGGGATCCCAGTATCGGGATCCTTGACAATATCCGAAGTGACAGCAAAACACGAGGCGTTCTTGGTTCGACCGAGGGTCTCCATCAACTCGTATGATTGCAGGTCGTGGAGGGAGATGTGGTAGTTGGAGAGCGAGACGATTGTATTCGCTTCTTTAATGATTGCTAACTGCTCTATCGCTCGCGTCGAGAACTTGTCAACTTCGAGTAATAAGTCCGTAGGCGTCCCTGAAGCTCGCGACGAGGATGGCCTGTCAGTGTACGAAAGACTAGCGCTCTCGCCATCGTGGCTGGAACCGACGATGCCGTCACTATGACGAGAAGGAGGACTGTTGAGGCGGTAGATGCGCAGGACGCCACTATTGAGTCCGACAAAAATGCGGTCACCTGCAGGGTCTGAAGTCAGTCGCCATGTGTTCCTGTGGACGCGACCACGCGTTTGCTACGACGCCCTGACGCACCATAGGCCAGAATGGTCTCTATTTTGCATTTGTCCTTTTGCAGCAGCTCGATGATAGGTCGAGCGGTAAAGGCGGAGAGCATGGCGCCAAGCGGCCAGCTCGAAGCTGATCGAGCTATCGCAACAGGGCTTGCATGAGCATGCGATGGTCGGGGGGGTCCTTAGCTGGAAGTGACAGCTCCTCAGGTGTAATGGGCATTCTCAGTTCATTTCGGGCTCATCAACGGTAGCGAGTATGTTGAGAGCCGCGAGTGACATATCGTTGGGCGCTCTGTCTCGACCGTCATGGCATCGAGGAAATGTCTCCATCTGTCCCAGCATGCGGAAGAACCGCCCCAAACCCCGGCCAACGACGTCACGTCCGCTCGGCGTACGGGAAAGTGAGTGCACCAATGACATTCTGCACTGTGTGTTATGGCACGAGATGAGTGCATGTGCACAGTACAATAACGTATATACGACTACTGTACCGTATTCCCCATCGTTGTCCAGCTTCAATGCATTACCTTTTCAGCTCATCTTCGTATGATTGAGGCGCTAAATGAGCAATGATTTCATCCATGAAAGGCGCTATGGAGTCAAGGACAAGCTCTACTGGCCTGTGTATGTACTATCTGCGCGGCCACATCGCCCTCAGTCCAACCCTGCTACCTCCATAACGCCGTACCCAAGGGTTATGACAACGACCAAGGTAATTATGCTGCTCGGAATCCCTCTGCTTATAAAATGTTTCACCCTCAAATATCGCTGGCCAGCAGCGTCTTCTTTCATGATGGCAGCTGCACTTGGGTTAGCTCTGGCCTCTTGACGGTGCTATCTAGGCCGGATATGGTTAAGGAAATGGTGACTGTCGACTTACTCATGTTTGGGAAGCCACTCGTAGGCAAGCCCATTGCTGCACTGCACATCAACACACCGCCCATGACCAAAAGATTAGGGTGTGGCTGATCCATAGCACCTCCCACGTCGAAAACGAGAGGAAGAAAGATGAGTGCAGCGACAGTATGGCTGATGAACGTGGCGATCACGAGGATCAACGCTGAGAAGACAACCAACACTCCGTACAGGCTCATGCCGTCTACTTCTTCCGACACAATGTCGGCGACCGTATGTAAAAGACCAGACGACCGCACCGCCTTGCCAAGGGAGAGGCCTCCTGCTGCCAGTATGATGATTGTCCAAGGGAAGTTATTGAAGTCCTCCTTTGTCAGGATGCCAATGCCGAAGAAGAGCACGATGGGAATGATGGCAATGACCCCCATGTCGCCAAACACGCCTTCCATCTGATGGCTCGCACACCAAAGCGCGATGGTAATGACAGTGACAGCCGAGACGAACCATTGGACTCCAGTAAATCGTTCTTTGAGCGGTCGAATGGGAGAAATCACGGTGCCTTTTCCGGGTTGGAAAGTGGTCAAAAGAAGCAACCAAATCAAAAGAATCGACACAACGCCGACTGGGATGACGACGAAGAACCATTGCAACCACGTGGGCTCCGGTTGCATAATGCCCATGGCGACCACGTTTTGAGGGGAAGCAATCGGTGAAAGCATGCCGCCAATGTTGGAAGCCAGCGCAATCCCCATGATGACGGCCTTGGACATGTTAGAGTCCGAAGGTAGAGTACGCAACATGGGCTATAGCTTGTCAGAACCATGTGTCAGGGCTCAAGTTGTCATTGTCAAGGTACCACATCACGAACCTCAATGATGGAGTAGCACAAGACGGGCGCCGCCACATTGCTGATGAGCATCGACGCGAAGGCCGCCACGAACATGTTGGCGACTAGAACCGTCTTAGGCTGCGTACCTGCCTTGCTCAGTATGAAAGTCGCAAGACGCTTGTCGATCTTGCACTTGGACAAGGCTGCGGCGAGGGTGAAGCCTCCGATCAAGAGCATAATGACGGGAGTCCACATGGCAGCGAATATGGCATTGGTGGCACCTTTGGCACCTAATCGCTTATGCTTTCGTCCATCCTCATCGTGAACAACACGTAAGACCACCGATAAAAAGGGAATCAGAAGCGCGGTGACGAACAAGGGTATGGTCTATTATGTAGATCTTAGCACCAGCAGGAAGGGCAGCCACGTTGAGAACCTACCTCAGTAGCCCAGAGCAGGCTCACAAAGACCAGAAGGGCCAAGCAATTTTGCTCAGCCGCTTGCTCCATTATGGGTACGAAAAGGATGAGGAAAAAGATGGTAACAGACAGCATCAAGGTTAGCATAGACGAGCTTGCAAGCCAGCTGGGTAAATACAACCGTCCCAGCGGCGTGCGTATTTGCTTTGTCGCTGGCAGCTTATCATCGTCTCCCTGGAGCCTCGTCGGAGCCGCCGTTTGATCGTGGCCCAGGAGCGACTGCCCAAGTCTGGCGGCCTCGGCGCGGCGCTCGATGCCGATCAGGTCTCTCCATACCGTGTTGCGCTCCCAGACAACGTGCTCGCGGAGATGGGATCGTAGATCTTTCTTTGCGAGCTCCTTGTCGCCCCCCGTGACGACGTCAGTATAGGCCAACTCCATCTTCTCTATGTTTTTCTCGATCGTCTGCTTGGTGTCGTCCTTGAAAGGATACGCGGGATCGACGTGCGCACGGATGTATGATGACTTGAGCTCCCTGTCCATGATCTTGTCGAACTTCTTGAGGACTTTGGTGAAGCCTGTCTTGTTCAGTTGTACATAGGACTTGAGCTCGCACAGCTGGACGTATAGACTGATGATGCGCTTCTTGAGCATGATGCTTGACGAGAACAATCCTGACGAGAACATCATGGCCTGATCGCCGTCCTCGTCGAATGTGGTACTGTGCCTGCGTAGAGAGCGGCCGTGGTCTGACAGCAGGTCGGCTTGGTGCTGGCCGATGTTTGCGACAGTTCGCCTTCTTCCTGCATTGCTGCTCTTGGGTGGCTTTGTCAAGCCGGTCGTTTCATCATCGTCGCTTCCACTATCTTCGATGCCGTTCTCATCGTCCGAATCGGGACCAACGGAACTGGCGTGTCGAGCACGACCGCGTTGTCCCTCGGATGATATGCGTTGCAATGAGGCTCCATCTAGTGGTGGCCGATCGCCTACATCGCGCACAAGCTGATTCACCTCGTCCAGCAGCTCACCTTCTTTCGCCACGTAGAAGGAGCATATCTTTTCGAGCTCGATGCCGAGGGCTCTGCTGAAGACCTCGTCAGGCTCTTCTTCGGAAATGAGAGGACGCGACTCGTAATCGCCAGCACGAGCTTGGTGCGCCGCTTTCTCCAATTGGTAGATGCTGCAAAGTGATTAGTCTCGAGCATTTTTTTGGGTTGTGGAAGGCTAGACAATGACTGACAGCTTCTTGAGATTGCTGTATGCAATGTAATGACTGCTCCAATCCGGTACCGCGTTAAACTGGACGCTGTGGGAGAACTTCATGTCGTCTCGTGTCTCGAGCCAGGCGCCTTGGCGGGCTCCTTTGGTCTGTCCGCTGCTTTTGAGTAAGGGCGTCACCAACTTTCCAGCGTCTTTAGCGCAATACTCTGCGAGCTCGTAGGCATGAGCCTCTACTTTGCCCGGGCGCGACCTCCCTCCTCCTCGACGACGGCTGCTTGATTCCGAATCGCAGCCAGCGCCACAATGCTGGTCGGCAGGGCCGATTCCAGGAACAGAGGAGGGATTCGCGAGGTGCCGCCAAGTCGGAATCGTGAAAGCTGCACGCTTATAACTGCATGAAAGATTGAGAGACGGCAGATGAGATGGAGGCTGGAGGCGACAAGCTCATTGGATGCGCGATGGTTGGTTGAATGTTGGTGCGCCTGCAACCTGAGGGCCACGGGCAGCCCATTTGGGAGCTAGTTGGGTGGCAGTACTCCGTACTGCATACGGCACATAATGGTTGGATGTTGGAGCCAGGATTTCTGGGCCAATCCAACGGCCTGGATTAGCCTGCCACTCCCCGCCACCCCGCCACGGACGCTTATAGGCCACTTAACATGTGGATGTGGCGTACCTTGTCTTTGCCTTCGCAGCGCACGAGGCCGCAAGGGTGTACTGGGACGGTCACGAAGCGTCAGTCTGCTGCCCAACTTCGAATCCGGTCCTCCACAGCTTGCCTATTCCTGCTAAACCTTGATGGTGGTAGTGGTCGATCTCGATCATTCCATCCTCATCCGCAATGAGGACAGGGTCGACTATTCTTAGAATGGGCCCCAAGCCTGGGCCTGAACAATGGCGATGATGAGGAGTTGTGCTTTGAGGTTGTTACTATCACTTGCAGCAAAGACAAAGATCAAGATCAAGCTACCGAGATGTGAGGTAGACACATGGTGCATGTTCGACTTGCTGAGCAACCTTCCACAAAACCTTCTTGTTTTGTAATTTGTGGAAGGTCCACCAGATAACAGAAGCATCTGGCCGTTCTCGTGCTTCGAGGGTAATTACCTACCCGTTAGACTGCGGTGTATTAAAGCATTGTGCCTTCTGCCGTGCCATGGGCCTCCGCTTGCCCGGCTCCGATATTTGCCGTTTCGTGCACGACCAATTATTTGCCCGATTGAAGACGGGAAGAGCTTGGGCAAAAATGCATGCTTGTCCATAGCCGAAGGACCCCAACGAGAGCTAGCCTGAAGAATGCCAGAACGGGGAGGAGGAGGAGGAGGAGGAGGAGGAGGAGGATGAGGAGGAAAAGAGGGCCATTGGGGGGGCCTTGGGGAACAAGAAAGTAACGGGGAAAGCGGTGGTGGGGGGCATGGCCATTTCCTCGGATCAGATAATGACTCGTCTCCCACTGACAAAATAGCATAAAGTACGGAGTACCTGCTGTGCCAACACACCCGTTGTACCTATGCAACATGAAGTATCAATCAAAATTATCATGTATCCAGGACACGAGCCCTGTGTAATACGACGTGAACAAGCCGTGTTTGACGGGCAGCTGGCTACTGAGAAGGCGCCCCTGCCTTGATAGATGCACTCGATCTCCTTGATACCCGTCGAATCGTCGGCTGACCTGTGGTTGAGCGTACATGTGATCATATATTGACTTGATGAATCGGAGAGGGCCTCAGACCTCTCAGTGCCACGCAACTTCTTGATGAATGAGTATTACATACTAGTAATTTATGTGCCTGCTCCAAAGACAGGCCTCCCCTGGCAAGTATGCCATCCTAACTGTGATACTAGCAGCACCTTGGATTGCGATACTTGTAATTACCTACATATACACATTATGTAGTTTCCAAGGATGATGTGGGTGGGCAGCGGATCTGATAAGCTCCAACTCCACTTTCTCCCTCTCGCGCCTCGCCGACAAGCGGAGCAGGACATCAAACGAGACTTGGAGCCCTGCGCTGCGGCCTTTGCCTTTCTCTGTGTGTCTGTGTTTCTCTGTGACCAAGGCGTGGCCCCCCTACTTGTGCTTGTATAACGGGGACCCTTCACAACCACCCAATATGTCCCTTCACCTCCACGCATCGCCAGAGCACGGGCTGCTCACTCACGTCCTTAATCGCTTCGCAGCTTTCACAGCCACTCTCGGCTGGGTCTTTTGACGTAAAAACTTCTGTTATCTGCAGCTTTTGAAAACGAAGAACAATCCGGCTCCCCTAGTCTGTCGTCTATCTTATATCTCTTCTGCAGCAGCTAGTCGCCATGGGTTCCATCGCCAATGCCTCAGGTATCCCCACAGTGAAGGTCTTTATCGCCGGTGGCTCGTATTGCGGCCTCTCGGTGGCAGTCAATCTGCTCGATCTGGGCAGGGGCCGCTCGCCGCGCATGGCTCAGAGTGCTTATCTTCATCACCCAGACCTGCCTCGCGTGAACTGGGAAATCACCATTGTCGATGAAAGGGATGGCTTCTGTAAGTATCCCGCGCCCAACTGATCCATGCAGATTTCCTTATTGGTTATGATGCACTGCAGATCACTTGATCGGTTCACCCTTGGCACTGGCCGACTATGAATACGCAAAAAAGGCCTGGGTCAAGTTCCAAGACCTGACTGGGTTGCAAGACCCTCAAGTCACATTCATTCAGGGTTCTGTGTCCAGCGTCGATTGCGCGAACAAGACGGCTACTGTGCTCGATAGCACCATCAAGCATTCTACGTCACACACCTACGACTTCTTTGTTGCCGCCACCGGTCTGCGCCGTGTCTGGCCCGTGGTGCCGCAATCCATCACACGCAAGCAGTATCTAATTGAGGTGGAAGAACAGATCCATGCCGTTGCAGCCGCGAAGCATGGAGTGCTCGTGGTTGGCGGCGGAGCTGTTGGGATTGAGATGGCGGCCGAGACAAAGCTTGTGCTTCCGGAGGTGAAGATAACGCTCGCCCATTCCAGGGATCAATTGCTGTCATCAGAAGCTTTATCCGACGAGTGCAAGGCCAAGTCACTTGAGTTGCTCAAGGATGCCGGTGTCGAGGTATTGATGAACCACCGACTGTCTGCCACGAATAAACTAGAGACAGTGGACGGATCTCTCTCATACGAGGTTGAGTTTTCTAATGGCCACAAAATGATCACGAGCGAGATCGCCATGGCTATTTCCAGAAGCCAACCTGCGTCGGACTATCTCCCTTCCTCGGCGACTGACCAGGAAGGCTATGTCAAGATATTGCCCAAGTGAGTCTTTCCATATACTAACCTACTATCGGGGTGCACAACTGACGCCCAACGCTCATCTAGCCTGACATTCGAGCCCGGGACTCCTAACGCCGCCTCTCATTTCTGTGCTGGCGACCTCGCCAAGTGGTCTGGTATAAAACGCTGCGGCGGTGCCATGCACGGCGGTCATTACGTGGCGCAGAACATCCACAAAACCGTCCAGAGACAGCATCGTGTTTCCGGGCCGGAACCGACATCCGTCGAGCTCTCCGAGGTACCACCTATGATCGGCCTAGCTGTGGGGAAGACGGCTGTTGCTTCCGGTCCCGAGGGCACTGTTTATGGAGAGAAGGTGATGCAGGCATACTTTCGAGACGACTTGGGGTTCACAAGTGAGTTGTGCCATAATTTGTCCCAGGTTGATTCTGGCTGATCATGCGACAGTTTGTTGGAACTGGATGGGTCTTGGGGGTCGAAAGGAGGAGGAGACGACCGCGTGATGGAGAATCGTTTTAATGTCGTTGCATAGTTTGGGAAGTTCTTGTCTGATCTTTCAAAGCCACTTCTGACTCACAGGAAGAGTTACGAGGTCGGTGTGAATATCGTTGTTCGAATAAGCGACGAGTGACGGGCCTGATCTGTTGAGGACATTGAGCAATGCTTAGACTCTATTCGCTCGTAGCACGGTTGGCAATCACACGTATTATGACCGTATTCACTGTGCCGAGGATGCAAAATGAAGCTCTTGCTGTCATCATTGTAGGACAATGCATCGAAGTCAGCACGAAGACTTTACACGAAGGCAGCAAAGTATGTATTCACAGACTGGCTCAACAGTCATCAAATACCAGCTCATTAATTCCTGCACGCAGATCCCATCGCACTTTTCTACTCCCACTCGACGTAGACATAATTATCAACTTTTATGATGAAATGTCATGTCAAAACCCAGAATAGGCGCTGACATGAATGACTTGAACAGCAAGGAATCGGCATGACTAGAGCACGTTTCCCTTGACCTGCTTCAAGTTCTTGACGCGGATGTCACGCCAGATCGCGATGGAAGTGAGGCCAATCACCCACACAGACAACCCACAAATCAGCATCATCTTCTGGCCGTCGCCGTAGGCGTGCTGAATAGCTTCGCGTGCAGGCGAGCCCGCTGGATAGGATAGCTGCGTGACAATATCGCCGTAGATTTTGAGCATATTCTTCGATTCGGATGCCGGAAGGTATTCCTGCAATTTCTGGGGGAATACGTTTTGCCAAATAGCAGCGGAGATGGTGCTGCCGATGGCACCGCCCACGGACGCGAACATGGCTTGGATGGCGAGAACGACGGCCACATACTGGTGCGAAACAGCCGCCATGGCCGCCGTCTCTTCGGAGATGGTCAAAGTACCGCCAGCGAAGGCGATGAATATCTGGCACATGATGACCAAGCCAAGAGACTGGCCAGGCTGGCGAAACTTGATCATGAGGCCAATACCTAGCATCATGAGTGGCGCGCCGAAATAGAGGGCGAGCCACTTGAATCGGCCAGACTTTCGGATGGCAAAGCCGACGACGAGGCCCCAGAAGCACGAGCCGACGTTAAAGATGTTTCCAACATAAGTGGCCTCAGTGATGGTCAGGCCGTTGACAACTTGCAAAAAAGAGGAGAAGTAGGAATTCCACATGTAAAAGCTGATGAAGCCGACACCAGAGCTGACGCAGGAGCCGAAGACGGTGCGGTCAAGGAGCAGCGAATATGGGATGAACTTGACTGGGGCGAAGAAACGCTCCCAGATGACGAAAATAACCATGAGGAGGAAGCCGAAGATTATGAGGCAGATAATAAGGGGCGAACGCCAGCCATCGTCCTGTCGCATGTAGATATTGAATGGCAGTAAAAACATGGCGAGCCCGGCGGAGAGGAGGATCAAGCCGATGACATCAAACTCGCGAGCGTAGTGAAGCACGGACTGAAGGGCGGTGCGACCGCTGGTTCGAGGAGGCACGAGGCCCTGCTTCTTGGCCTTGCGGAAGTTCCATATGAAGAGGCCAAAGAGAGGCAAAGTGAAAACCGGGGTGATGATGGAGAAGGAGCCGAAGCTCCAACGCCAGCCGGGACCCTTGAGGAAGGCTTCGGAGATGGGGCCTGAGAGCCAAGTGGTGACAATAAAGGGCGAGTTGACGAAGGCGAACATGAGACCTCGGTTGCGCAGCGACGAGGTGTCAGCAATGAAGACGTTGAGACAGTAGCCAATGCCGTTGAAGCCGACCCAATAGAAGACCTGGGCGGCGGCGTAGGTCTCGACGTTGTTACAGGCCGCCATCATGATGAGGCCGACGACGGCGAAGAAGATGGACAAGAGATAACCCTGGGGTCGGCCGAAGACATCGAGAATCTTGGCGAGGGTCAGCTTGAAAACACCGCCGATGATTTGGCTCATGAAGGAGACGGTAGGCGTGAGCGAGTGCGACTTGAAGCTCGAGGTGACGTATGGCCCCAGGGCACCGGTCGCACCCTGCTGGGTCGAGTCGACGAAGAAGATGAACCAGATCATGACGTAGGCGATAATAAGCGACGTGCTCGTCCAGACGCTTGTTGTGGCCTCGATGTTCTGTACACCCGCCTGCGCCTTTGGGTCAAACGGCTGGTTATCGTCCTCGCCATTGGCTGAGTATTGAGGGCGCTCCTCATCGACACCCGCAATCTCTTGCTTGTGGGTGGGCGATTCGGCGTCGACGTCTTTGGTAAGCGGCGGAGACGTCGCCGCAGGATCCTGATGAGCCATTACAGCCAATCTCTGTGGTCTCAATCTTGTACTGAAGCGTGTTAATGCACCATCAACCGTGGATCAGAATCGCGTCACGGAGTACTGGGCGGGTGAGCCAGCAAAAGCACGGCGACGACGAAACGGAACAAGAAGACCAGGGACCCTGGATCAAACAGAAAAGAAAGAGCCTTGTCCGTTCGCCGTGTTTTAAGGACGGAGAAAATATCGCAATAAAGATGGCAAGCCAAGGCCACGATATCCAAGAAAGAAAGGATGGCAAGGCTGTTGGTATGGGCGCTGGATTGGTTCTTGTAGGTTTTTATCCCCTTGTTTCGGGTCCAACTGGGTCCGCGGCGAAACCGGGCTGGTGTCGGTGGTGAGGACCAGGCGTGATATTGAGAGTTGGAATTGCTTAAGGTAGGGAATCCGAAGTGGTGGATGGGGGGTCCGATGTAGGGGAGGGGAAGGGGGGCTTGTCAGCAACGACGGGGCTCCAAATATTACACTTTTTTTATCCATCACTCTTTTGCAAGCATTACTGAATTCGCTCGGCGCGGAAACTGAAACCTTGCGCGATTAGGCGAGGCCTGGAACAATAGAAAACAGAGATTGGATCTTGCCATACTTGTATATACAACCAGAAGACGATGGGCAGTTGCTGGCAGTTGTATGGCTCTACTACTGCTGGCATACATACCTTCTTCCTGTCTCTGTTACAAGTACGCCATGGTCTTGACTCGCGTCCATGCGCAGCTATTGATGTCTCCTTTACATCTACAGAACGATACAGGCCATATCTTTTCCGTTCATAGAAATAGCCCACATAGCGACGGAAGAAGTTGAAAACCCGTGAGGTTGTGGGAGGCTCGCATGGAAATGGTATTGTACGTAAAAGTAATACAAGTATTGTATTAAAAAGAAAAAGAAAAAAAAAGAAAAACATCCTTGGCATCGGAAGAAACCGGCGTTGACATATTAGTGTCAACGTCGACCCAGAACCGGTCATGGCAACGTGACCAAGGAGGAACGAAGAGCCGACGAGGGCGGACGGGAGAGAGTGGACGAATGTGTGGACGAAAGAGGAGGGGAGGGAGCGAAAACTTTTTATCAGATGCCCCACATGGACCCTCGGAGGCTAGTTCGTTCGCGCCTGGAAGGAGCGCCCCAAGGCCCCTGACGTTGCTGTAAAGTTATCAGATCCGCTTTCCAGAGAAGGTGGCACAGCGGCATGCAGCAGCCCTTGCTAAGAATGGCGCCACCCCGAGGCCCGTCCAGCAGGCACCAAAATTTTTCTTCTTCCACTTACGTTTCACATGATTCAAGTGAAGCCCTCGCCCTATATGTCTACCTGTTTGGTTTATCCAGTCGATGCACATCCAATGGATCACGTACCCAATTCCGGCACTCACGCCGACCGCGATCATTTCTTTTGACGATTCGAGAGGCCAGGCTATCTTTTAGCCAAGGGCGGGCACCTATGCGACGCTTCTCCTCGGTCGGACCCTGGTTGCCCCATGAGGGAAATAATCAGCTTTTCCGGGATCTCGACACCCGCACACACTAGCCGTGCTACTCGAACCCCTCTCCACATGTTTTAGCCGCAGGGCACATGGTCCATTCACTGAAATGCACATCATTCGACAAGAACTGAGCCGAGTGCGGAGGGGGAGGGGGGTGTGTCCAGAACCGTGACGCCAAAGCCACAAAGACGAGCATACAAGTATGAATTTGTTCGCTTTTCTATGAAGGGAATTGATGATAGTGACCAGTCTGCGAACACTCATGCCGGCTATACCTACTTGAACATAGTCAGCCGTCAACGTCCTGGGACCTTCGAAGAACCAGTATAGACGAGTCCATCTAGATGAACGGTGACGACATCGCTCAACCGGGCGAGAAAGTTGTCGACATGCATGCATACAAGTACATGCCTGCGATTGCGTTGCAGCATTAGCCATGAGCTAGCTTAGTAGCTAGTCTTGCCCTCGGTGAACGTGTATGTACGCTGTTGACATCATCCCACCCTTGTCGCCTGGTAGAAGACAGCCATCATACAGGGCTCAGGCGAGTTGGGCCAACGGCCTATGAAGAAGATGACTTGCTGAGCCGAGCCGGCGGCGGTGGTGGTCAACAGTAGAGCGAGGGCCGCTTCTCACTTATCAATCTGCTCATATCCCTGATGATATTGTGCATTGTGACACATTGAGCAGTTTTAGCATGATCTTTGCAATCACCTTACCATGGCTACTCGACCATCTCCGCTGTCTTCCTTGAAAGAGGACAAAACCATTCTTAAGCTACCTCACCCGTACCTCACGGAATACACTGTCCGAAAGGTGATTTCACCTACGGGCGTAGACTCATCGGGTGCCCCTTTCTATCAAGTCAGCCAATGTCCTACATCGTCACCACAGGGACAACGACCACGAAGCCTGCTCGACAATCCCGAATTGTACTTCTCTGATCCCCTCGAACTCAAGTCAGGTGAGATCCCCGCCGGGTCCAATAACAGCGCCTGGGCCCGTGCCTGTCGTTCGCCCAGCTCGATCTTTGTCTGGGGAGCCGGAAAGCCAACCCCATCGCTCGCTCAAGCTTGGCTGCTCCTATATGTTCTCTATACTCTGCGGCCCGACGTGGAAAGTTTCAGATTGAAACTCGTGGGACAGAATGCAGATACGTTGGCAGTCCAATTGCGAGATGTGCTGCTCGCTGTAGAGCATCCTAGTCCATCGCACAAGGAGAAGGAGGAGCACGACAAGCTCGTCGCACGCCAAAAAATCAGTCAGAACGAGCCCGTGGTTGTCCTCGCCCTGCGAAGCACGTTTTGGCAAGGCGCCGGCTCGCCATTTGGCCCTCGCCCCGTATGGTGTCCCGTGGAGTCGCCTTCGTTGCCCGCCAACAGCCACAATGCTCTGACTTCCTATCCATTGGCACCGTTCTGTCACACGATGACGGTATCGCCTGCAGGCGATGACCAAGACCCTCAAAGATACCAGCAGACTTGGCATCCCATCCGCCCCGCCAAGCCGGCGCCCGGTTCCGTCATTTACAGCCGCTGGATCCCCCATCTCGATGAGACCTTTTCTATGCTTTCATTGGATTGGCAGAACGAAGAGCACCTGCGTCTGTTTCACGACTGGCAGAACGATCCCCGTGTGTCTCAAGGATGGAACGAGACGGGAACCTTGGAGGAGCATCGTGAGTACCTGCGCAAGATGCATGAAGATCCGCATCAGGTCGCCATCTTGGCAAGGTGGGACGAGACGTTTTTCGCGTATTTCGAGGTGTACTGGGCCAAGGTGAGTCTCGACGAGTATCTTCGTACAGGAAGCCGGCATCTCCTTG
>JADHZA010000295.1:0-27776 GCA_018831705.1 Torrubiellomyces zombiae
AAAGAACCAAAGCTCGGCGCAACCGCTTATGGTCCCGACAAACGTATTGGGGAGCTTTGGCCTTTAATCTTCTTTCCTTCCTTCTCCCGGCGCTGTACAGCACCTTGGCCAAGTTGTGGGTTGCAAAGATCGACTCGAGCATGGTTGTTACCACAGAGTAAGCCAAGAAACTCGTCACGATTCCCTACCGGAGCTGCCCCGTGACAAATGGCTAATTATCTTGGCCCAGCGTATATACATACATCAACACCCTGGCAGAAGTCATCAACGAGGGTCTCCCCCGCGCCGCGTGGTCCGTCATTGGTGACAAGTCTTCGCGCTCACTCCGCCAACGTCTCTCCCTCACGCACACGCTTGTCCTTACGCAGACCATCTTGGGGTTTGCATTGTCAATTGCCATCTTGTGCGCGGCAAACACCTTTGCCAAGGCATTCGTGCCTGTCGAGGTCCGCGCCAGGAGCATTACCTACGTACGCATCAGCGCCATGTCGTCGTTGAGCAGCGCTGTCGAGACTGCTGTTGCCGCCGCTACCAGGGCACTCGATCAGCCGGATGTGGCATTGGTACTGAGCTTCCTGAAGCTCTCGGCAAACATCATACTCGATCTGCTCATTATATCCACGATCCATGTGGGGAGCCACACGCCAACGGCGAATATGCAGGCTGGGGTGCAGCTCGCTTGCAACCTTGCAGCTGCCTTTGGAGGTCTTGCCTACTTTCTCATGAAGCACACGAATCGCTTTCGAACGCAAGGCGATAATCAGAGCCAAGACCAGGCCCAAGACCGGCAACGACGTACTACGGCACCCTCGCTCAAGGCTCTCCGGACGTTGGTCAGGCCAGGGCTCATCACCCTCGTCGAATCTGCCGTCCGGAACGTACTCTACCTGTGGCTCGTGAGCACCATCATTTCTTTGGGAAGCACCTATGCCACAGCTTGGGGCGTCTTCAACACCATTCGATGGGGCATGGTCATGGTGCCAGTGTCGGCGCTCGAGGCAACGTCCTTGACCTTCGTGGGCCATAGATGGGGCGAATGGCGCAAAACGATTAGACCGCCGGATCGCAAGCCGCCGACAGATTGGGCGTCGTTGTACCGCTTTGCGCATCCAGCGCTCACGTCCGTCATCGTTGCACTCACGTTCGAGGTTCCCATCTACATAATCCTGTCGCTGGTAGGTGCGCGGCCGTTTGCAAGGTATCTGAGTGGCAATGACGAGGTGGCCAAAACCACCCAGCACATGTGGAAGAGCATCGACTGGTGCTACATCATGTATGCTGTTTCCACGCAGTTGGCGGCGATACTTCTCGCCACGCAACCGAAGTGGTATCTGCTGCAGAGCCTGGCTAGCAATGTGTTGTATGTTCTTCCCTGGGCCATCGTCTGTCAGGTGTCGGGCTTGGACGTAGAGAATGCATGGACGTATCACGCTTTGGTGTTTGGAGGCAGCTTGGTGTTCAGCTTCGTCTGCGTACCTATAGTCATGGGCCTGTGGGCTTGGATGCTGAAGACGGGAAAGGCTCGTCTGACTCCGTTGGACGCTCAATGACTACGTACGAGAGTAAGGAGTGGTCGAGAACCCCAGGAATACCGACCGAGGATCACATGCCTGGGCATGCACCAAAATTGGAGTCAGCTAAAAGCCTTTCGGTCGAATGCTAGCAGTCCGCACAACCTCGACAATTTTCTCGTCCCGCGGCACAATCCGGCAAGCAAACTTCTTGGGGTGGTTTGTTAGGCCATGAGTCAGTTCGAGTTTCGGAGTGATTTCTCGCCCATTCTCGTCTGTCGCCCTTTCAATCTTCATAACGCTCAGCATGGAGGCGACCACGAGCCAGACCGTAGCCTCGGCCAGATGTTTTCCGACACAGATTCTCCGCCCGAAGCCAAACGGGCCCGTAGGGTACGGCTCTCCTAGTCCGCCTTGTTCCACGGGGATGTACCTGTCTGGATTGAAAGCGTCCGCGTCGGTGTATGTGCCCTTGTCACGAACCATCGCCCGCGCATTCGCAAAGACCAGGGAGCCTGCCGGGATGAAGTAACCGTTGTACGTATCGTCGGCGATGGATCGATGAGGAACGCCCATTGGAGTCACGGGACACCATCGCAGCAGCTCTTGGACTATGTAGTCGATGTAGACTAGTCTCGGCCTGTCTTGAAACGTGGGAAGCCTCTCGCGCCCGACAACTTGGTCGAGAATGTTTTGGGCCTTGACCTGGAATTCGGGATGCAGCGTCATGCTTAGGACGAAGAGCATGAGCGTGGCCAAGGTGGTGTCTTGACCGGCGGCGAATGCGGCGCCGGCAACACCCTTGATATCGTCCTCGTCAAATTCCGGCCTCTGCCCTCGGTCTAGCTGACGTTGTCGCTCGTCCAGCATTTCTTGCACCAGCCAACCACCACGATTTTTGGAACGAAGTACTGCACTAAAAGGCTTGTTATGGAAGTCAATGACATGTTGCCTCGCGGCTGTGGCGGTCTTTAAATAACGATCGTGGAATATGGAAGGAAAGTACTTGATGAAAGGGAAAAAATCGATCAGGGTCACTGCGGGAGCTCCGATGCTAGCCAGACAGGTACTGACACAGCTAGCTATTTGGATCAGAGGATGATCCTCTCCCTCGACTTGGATGCCGAATCCAATCTCGAGAATGACGGCCGTCGCAAAACGTCTCACCTCATCGTCCCACTGAGCAGGGCGATCGAGCAGGCCCTTCAGCAGCACAAGGGTTTCTTGTTGTTGACAAGAGCGGTATCGATCAATGTTGCTCTTCTGAAAGCTCCGGTGTAGATACCGACGGTGTGCTCGAAACCTGGGGCCCCACGGGAGAAAAGTGATTGTCCTTTCCCAACCCATTGCCTCGAACAGTGGAAACCTTGGACGATCACTGTAGTTGGCGCCTCTCTTATCCAGGAGGTCGACGGCGGCCTGGACCGAGTTGAGGAAGACAAGTGGCTGGCCCAGAATGCGTACCGACAAGACATCTGATCCATACTGCTCGGACCATTCCCGAAGCACATCCCCCGTATCCTGCGTTGGCATCAGGCGTAGATGACCCAAAATAGGCTCTCCAGGTGGACCGGGCGGCAGAGGGGGTCGTGAAGCCCTCCTTGCCGCCGAGATGGCTTTTTCCACGGCCAAGGTGACGATGAGGATGAGCAAGGCGAAGCCCGAGGAAGCACTGATGGATGGCCAGACTCCCATCGTGACCTGCTTGACGCCTATGACATGGGGAACGACATTACAGTTGCGAGATTGAAACGACGTATACTGATCATAAGCACGCACAGGTGAGTGGAAGTGTGATTGTCAGACTGGTTTGGCAGCACGTGGCGAACAAGGACAAGACATAAGACAAGACATGGCGAAGGAAGACGAAGCTTGTTTATTTCCGGACGAGGCGTTTCTCCACCCTAATTTAGCCTTCCCGTTCTTTTAACGCCAACGTGGGGAGCCATGAAGAAATACGGCCTCGAAGAATTGGCGATGCAGAATGTGGATATTCGATATGGGCCGATCATCGTCGTTATTTGTACAAGTAGAGTGAAAAAGTGTCTCGGGTAATCACTGCGTCTTCATGCAAGGTCCTGATTCTTACAGTAGTGCACTGCCTCGCTGTGACGCCACGCATGGATCAAAAGGTGATGGCTACACGGACGCAGGGAGTACTGTAAGGGGCACTGGGGGACCTCATGAGCCACTAAATAACCTTGAAGCTTGTGTGCCTGCGTGCCTGCGTGCCTGTGTGCTTGCCTATCACCCCACCACACCCTGTCACTGTCACTGTCACTGCCAGTATGTAATTTACCAGGCTTCCTGCTGGCAGCAAAGGTTAAGTAGATTCTTTGCTCAGTGCAACTGGCAGAAGGTTCAATCTTGTACAAGTTAAAAGTGCCCAGGCGTGGGGGGCATCGTCAACGGCACAGACCCGACAGAAGTCCTGTGCTGCTGGCCACTAGTGTTTGGTAATCTAACGATA
The DNA here is from genome assembly GCA_018831705.1 of Torrubiellomyces zombiae. Taxonomy (NCBI): domain Eukaryota; kingdom Fungi; phylum Ascomycota; class Sordariomycetes; order Hypocreales; family Ophiocordycipitaceae; genus Torrubiellomyces; species Torrubiellomyces zombiae. The sequence goes on from JADHZA010000295.1 coordinate 3,982, forward strand.
ATCACGCTTATTTAAATCGAGGTCAAAACAGGCCTTGTGTTCCCGTATGGGCGGTCCTGACAATCCAATGAAATGAGTACGAAAAGCACATGTGGCACTGACAGCAGATCCCGATGCCTATGCTCTGCAATGTCATACAACCCCCCTGCATAACAGAGCCAGCGATATTCAGGCACGTCTTGTCCGTGACACACTGACACCCGGTGCGTGCCCTCGTGGGTGTACCGTGTTGTTGGCGGCCGCCCCAGCCACATCGGATATCGCACAGCCACTGGGTGTCGCTGCGGGCAAGTCCTCCAGCCTCGCCTATGCTCCACTCGGGAGTCAGCCGTAGGCTGGCGTAGGCTGACTGGGTTGATGGGAGCTTGCGGGTGAGGGCTAGCACAGAGGAGGATTCACCTTGACACGGAGTAGGGTGGGCTGGCTCCTCCGGACCCTCCTCGTGCGCCCCAAGTAATACGGACTACTAGCATGCCCATTGCTTCGACACTCAACTCTCCATCGCAGCCATTCCTATGCAGCGCAGCGCCCTAGGCTTGCGTTTTCTTGCTGCCATTACGCAGCTTGACGGTTACTCTCTTTTCAGGTGGCCGATCAATGTGAACCCGGAAGTCATCACATCCGTTCATTCCCGCTCCCGCCCTCGCACCCACATGAGGTTCCCGAGCACGACTCGCGACGACCCTTGACCCGCCGGGTCCAACCTCCAACGAGTTCCCTTGCTTCTCTCGCAGCTACTCTGGGCCCGACGTAACTCCAAGAGCGTGCCCTCGGCGTACACCCAGCAGCCAGGCGTGCCGCCGGCCACAAGTGCTGGGGGCTCGAGGAGGCAGCCATGTCATTTCGCAACGATGATCGGCGCCGCTATGGGCAAGTGCCGCCTGTTCAATATGCCGTCTCTGGCCAGCCGGCCGGTGCCCAGGATCTGGCAAGGAGGTCCAGCTTCAACACGGGTGACGATGCCGCCTACCACGGCACTCCCCAAGCACGCTTACATGATAGGACACCGTCGTATGATCAGAATGGCCGTCCGAGTGGCGATGACGAGCTCTTCCTCGCCGGCCAGCCCTCCTCCTCTTTCTCGACAAGCCGCTCTCATTTCGCGACAGTCAACACCCCAATGACGGGATACCGTCAACAGGGCCATGACGCCACGTCATCGATCTCCTCGCAATCCTCCTACAATCCGCAAACCTTCACGCAGAACTTCCAATCGACCACGATCCCCCAACATCCGTCGACCCGACTTCCCTCCAGCACAGGCAGTCTCCATCGTCCTGCTCCATCTGCCCCGACATCGTACGTGCCGCAAGCTTACAATCCTGCCGCGTATGCGAATCACACTGCACCACCCCAACAGCCTACGTACTATGGATATGGCGCTCAGGATCAGTCATACACGGCCGCTCTCAGATCCAGCGCCTCTCCTACGTATGGACAATCACCAGAACCCGCATACTCGGATACATTCCCTCCGAGCCTACGTTCGCCCACGCTCTCGACCGGGTTCCAGAGATCACTTCCTACAAGCCCTTCATCATTCACCGGTGTGGATGCTCCCATCCAAGCTCCGTACGATCCTTCTCGTTATGGCGACTCTGGCTTTCGCACGAGGCAGGGCGACGATGGACGGTCGTCTGATCAATACTCCACAGGCCACCATGCGCCTTATCCCGACACGTCCTACATCCCTACCGGGCCCAACTACGCGATCAATGAAGAGAGTTATCGGCATAATCGGACGCGGTCCGACTCCCAGCGATCGCCTCGAGCCTCTCCGCTCACACAGCCCACGTCCCCTGGCCTCCAAAGGCACCCGACAAATGCTCCTCTCCCCAGCCGACCAATGGAGGATGTGCCCGAAGAGATTGTCTGGAACTCTGGCCATCGCCGCTCATCGAGTGAATACCACGACGAGCATTTGGAGCAGGATAAAATCATGCGCGACATTGAAGCTGAATTGGCAGATGTCACCTTACGATCATCTCGTCAGACGTCACCCATGAACGGCCAAGCGCTGAGGAACGAGGCTGAGCGCCTGCGCGGGAGCCCTTCGGGAGGTGCCGGTGACGACGGTGACGATGACGATCCGGAAGGGACCGCTGGCGTCCTGGCCATGCAGCAGGCGGAATTGGATGATCAGCGCTTTCGAGGCAATTCGTTTACGTATAGTGACGCGTCTGTTCCCGGGCCGTCATTACCCATAACACCCAACGGCGGTAGATCCGGGAGCGGTAGCGACTATGGGGGCATGGATCTGGGCATGCTGAGCGGCGGTTATGCGGGCAGCTTGGCATACGGCCAAGATGTCAGCCCGCCGCACGGCGCGTACTCCATGACGGATGGCTCACGGCCTCTCCCCACGCCCGGGCATCCTCGGTCTTCCCACGAGAGCTTCGACGACGCGCCCGCCTTCAACAACGCCGAGGTGGATTATGGCGGAACGGGCGGGCTCCAAGCACCTCGAGCTCAACGTCTCAGCTTCGACGAGGGCCGTGAGGAGACCGTGTCCGTGCATTCCCGCTACGGCAGCACAGATTCACCGACAAAAGACGAATATCAAGACCTTTTCTATCATCCTGGTCTATCGAGCCGACCACTGCCGGCGCTACCCCGTCCGGGATCAGACGCCAGCTCACGACTGTCGATTCAAAGCAGCATTCGCCTACAGAACCAGCACGCGTATTCTCTTAGTGCCGACTCTGGCTACCACCAACCGGAAGGACCAGAAGCCTTCTATCAAAGCAACGCTCAGCAGAATTTGTATCCTGAGAGGTCTATATCGCTCGGGGGGCATAGCAACACGCCTCAAGTCCATGCTCCCGCAAGATCGAGGACAGACGCTGCTGATGAGCGCAAAAAGCTCCATCGTCAGCAGCAACTGACCGGCCAACAAGGGGGGACGTTGTCCAGTCTTGAATCCGTTTCCGGCACGACGACTGGGGCTTTTGACAACATCACTCTTCCGAGCGGACGAAAGAAGAAATTCGTTGCATCCAAAATCAGCGCAGGCGAGTTTGACAAATGCAAAGAGCCATGGGCCTTGAGCAACATCGAGGCCTGGATACGATACATGGGCGAAGGAGAGAATGATCTGAGGGAGAAGACGATTGAGGAGGCTTTGACGGCTCTATTTGCTTTCAAGGTGCCTACCATGAACGTGGCTGACGCGGAAGTGCTGAGCAGCCACGTTGTAGCCCGTATGCTTGACTCGAAAACACTTATTCCCGAGGAGGAATGGGTCAAGTTTGGGGAAGGTCAACTTTCTGGCGTCTTATGGCAACTGACAGGCTTGGGATGTTATGCGCCCAAACTTCACGACTACGAGACGAGTATGCGCTGCTACGCACATCATTGCACGCGCATGCTGAGAAAGGTCGACTTGCGTTTCCTGGCCGATGATGCAAAAGACAGTGACGATTGGGCCACCTTTTTCAATCTCAAAAAGGAAGACTTGGAGTCGAAATCCAAGGCTGAGATACACCGCCAAAACGTCCTTCACGAAATTGTGTACAAGGAGGAAAACTTCATCAGATTTCTTGACACTTTTTTGATCGTTTATAGAGACGGGTTGCGGACCAGCAACCCCCCCGTCATTCACCCTAGCAAACGAGAGAAGTTCCTGGCCGCTATTTTCGGGGCAATGGAGGCACTGGTGCAAGTCAACAAGGACCATCTCCTCGCGCAGCTGAAATACCGGCAAAAGGAGCAGGGCCCTTGGATATCCGGTTTCAGCGATATCTTCCGGGAATGGATCCGCAAAGCCAAGTCTGTGTACGCGGAGTTTGCGACCATCTATCCTCGTGCCCATTATATGATCCGACGGGAGGCAGAGCGAAACCTTTTGTTCAAAAAATTCCTCGAGGACCAGTCGAGGCACGTATCATCTGGAAGAAAGGATTGGACTAGTTTCATCATTTTACCCGTCCAGCAAGTTGCGCGATACCCTCTCATGCTTACGAATGTGGATAAAGCTCAGCCTGGTGAGACTGAGGACAAGGCGAATCTGCAAAAGGCCTTAGAAGAGGCTCAAGCGCTGGCGCAGGAGTTTGATCTCAAGGTCGCGGAGACGCAGAAGCGAGTGGAGATGATGGAGCTCGACCGGATGCTGGTCCTTCGGTCAAGCTTTCAATGCGTCCTCAACTTGGACCACATGGATCGAGTCTTGATGATGAAGGGCGAACTGCAGCGGATGGGCTCCAAGGGAATGAGATGGGTAGATACATATGCTCTTCTCTTCGACCATTATCTCATTCTCGCCAAAGAGGTCGTTTCCAAGGACGGAAGGGGGGAGAAGAAATATGACGTCTCCCGAGAGGTTCGTTTTCCGCCATTGACACTGACTCTCGCACGCACTCTTGCGCTGACATGATCACATTAGCCGATCCCCATGCCACTCCTGTTCCTCGAGAGCATGAACGATGACCCTGTCATGAAGCAAAAGGGTCTCACGGCCCCGCTCGGACGAGCACCGGTGGCAGCAGCGCCCGGAAGCCAGCTGAACAAGGTGGTCAGCAACGGTTCCGGACGCCCCGGGCTGGAGCATACGGCTACCGGTTCGTCGACGAACTCTCAAGTTCAGACGCCGACCGAGCCCGATGGGAAGATTCTGTACCCCTTCAGGATCAAGCACCTTGGTCACGAGGTCTACACTCTTTACGCGTCGTCCCTGAAGGATCGATCTGAATGGTGCGCGAAAATCATCGATGCAAAGACGAGGCACGCCAAGGCTCTGTATGCGCAGAATGCGGAGCCGTTCAGGCTGCGCGTTCTGGCCGATGCTTCCTTTCAGTACGACATGGGCTCTCCTTACGCGAGGAGCTCTGGTGTGACTGTCAAGGGAACTCCGCTGGACAGGGCCCTTCAGGACCTGGAAAAGGTTTTGGGGTCGGCTCAAGGAATCTCACCTGTATGCCGTGCACAGGTGAACTGCGCCACGGGGTTCTCGGCGTTTGGAAAAGCCGTCATTGCCGTCGGCACAGATTATGGCGTTTTCATCTCGGAAGCATCGAATCCCCGAGGATGGACACGGGTAAGTCACTCTGTTTTGTGTCGAGTCCCAAGCCAGGGAGCTTCCTTCTCGGCGCCTCGCAACGAGCCCTTCCGCTGACGTACAATATTTCCCAGTCTATCCAAGGTTCGCGCATCACCCAGATCGCAGTCCTCGAGGAGTTCTCCATATGTCTGGTCATCGCAGACAAGAGCCTCATCAGCTACCCGCTGGACGTTGTCGCCCCAACGCCAGACTTTCCCGCTCCCATCAACGACAGCCCGCGTCGCGCACCGCAGCGGCTCGCCAAGGACGTGACGTTCTTCGCAACGGCACGCATGAAGGATCGAATGCTCGTCTTCTACAAACGCAAGGAGGGCCTGCACACGTCCTTCAAGGTCCTGGAGCCCATCTTCCACAACGGCACCGAGAAGCGCTCGCGCCTGTTCGGCAGTCGCAAGACCGTCCCCCGAAGCACCGACACCTTTCGCGACTTTGACGAGTTCTACCTGCCGGTAGAGTGTTTCTCCCTCAGCGTTTTCCAGACCTACATTGCCGTCTCGACAGCCAAGGGCGTGGAGATGCTGACGCTGGACAAGAAGCAACCCATGTCCATACCGGAGCTGAAGTCGCCTGCCACCGCCAACATTGCCAGCAGAGTGCGTGATCAGCGCCCCCTGGGCATGTTCCGCCTCAACGAGAACGAGTTCATCCTGACGTACGAGGACTGCGCCGTGTACGTCGACACGCACGGCGACGTCAGCCGGACCCTCATCATGGAGTACACGGGCAAGCAGAGGAAGGCCAAGGGAGCGACGATATACGGCCATTACCTGATCCTCTTCAACGACGACTACGTCGAGGTGCGCAACGCAGAAAACGGGCGTCTGCGACAGATCATCGCCGGGCGCGACGTGCACGTGCTCGACTACGGCCTCAGGGGGCCCACGGGCGGCAACGCCATGCAGGCTCAGCAGAGCTTCGGCCCCAACGGTCGATCGCAGCTGGCTGGCGATACTTCCAAGGGTACCGTTAAGATCGCCATGTGCCATCCGGAACTCCCTGGTCGGCAGATTGTGCTCGAGCTGCTTCTCAATGACGGACATGCCGAGATCTAAGGCCTCTGCTTTTGCCACCTTTACCCAGTGCCCTGTCTAATGATGATCTCTTCGTACATATATTTCTAACATGGTGCCGTGCGGCTGACGAGAGTTATGTGGCCATGTACACTCCGCAAGATACCAGGTTCTATGAAGGTTGATCGTGCTATTTTGATCTTCTTCTTTTTTCCGACCTTGATTCGATTTTTTTGTTTCTTCGATCTCATGTTTCTGAATATCGTGAGCAAGCTTGTTTTTGGATCGTGGACGAGGGTTTTGTTCGATATACCCCCCTTTTCCACAGCCGTTTGAAAAATCAACATTATTTCTGGTGCTTTTGACATGTTGGACGCGTAGCACCACCTTGCAAGTTCATGGATAAGGCGTAGTCTTGGTACGACTGACGTTGGGAGCTACGTGTTGGCCAAAGCACGAGGATTCGAATATGATCTGAAGACGTTGTCGTGCCAGCTCGAATTGACATTTCCTCGTTATGGACAGGGAAGTCGAACCCACCGATTAATAAAACAAAACATAGATGAGCTGTCTCTTCCGATGCTCTGCCTAGTTGGCCATATGAGACTCGTGGCATAGATAATGTAAAACAAGTGTGATACATGAAGCAAACACTGCACTTTTGACGCGTACGCAGCTCGCGGCACACTCGACGAGCGACATCCTCTCACAGCCCTTCAAAGATACCAACCTAGGCCTGTCCCATGTGGCATTTATCCTCGATCGCTGCACGCGATACCAACCTTGATCCCAGTGCCCATCCAACCTGAGCCAGCCTCTACGCCTTATTCACGGTCTCCTTCACATCCTGCTTGACATCCTCCACCGTCCCCTTCAAGCCCTTCTTCTTCTCCGACTCGTACATGAGGATCCGGCTGACCTGGACAATGCCCACGATTCCGAGGAAGAAGTTGACAGCAGCGAGCCTACAATTCCACAGTCAGTCACCTTCGCAACCCCCCCCCAGAAACCAGGTATGAAATTCCGTACAAGTAATTCTTCGGCTTGATGATGAGACACCACCGCGTCCAGATGAGGCCCGTGCAAGTCAGGGCAAAGTTCTGCGTAAACGAGAGCTTCTCCGCCGGACGGGCAAAGTCGGAAATACCGGCGAGGACGAGCGCCCACTGTTTAAGAGTCAGTATGTTATGCACGGCGCAGCAGCAGCTCGTTTCGACGAACCTTCATCACGGGCGCCCTGGGGTGAGGAATGGGTCAGTTTCGGTGTCGGTGAGTGTGAGTCTCTAAGGGGGGGGGCCTTACCAGAAGTGCACCGTCTTGATGCCCACCTCACTCTCCCACATGCGCTTGAACCAGCTCTGGTGGGCGTCCGAGGTCGTGCTCTGCCATCGCTTGTCGTCGCGGCGGAAGCGGAAGCGCACCATGGGCTGGCGCGGTTGCGTGGCGCGCAGGAGCGTCTGCGATAGAGGGCGCGAGGCCCGGAGGATCCGTGACGACATAGCTGTGTGGGAATCGCTGCGTAGTATGCGAGGGAAAGGTCGTCGGCCTGGCAGAGTCAGCGGAAGGGTATGACGCTGGGGTGTAGTTGTTTGTCAGATCTCCCCAACACAATTGCGCTGGGGGTGCAATTGAGCCCGGCTGGGGAGCTGACTTACTCGGAGTAGCACCCTTCTTCAAAAGAAAAGGGGATAAACACACTGTCTTCTCCTCGAAATGTCAACTCTCACCCTGTGAGTTTACGCGGAAAACGTGGGATTGGACTGTCCGGGTGACAAAGAGGTCCAAGCAGACGTCTCAGCCAACGCCGGAGATCACCCGCCGTGCGAGACCGGACTACCTGTTTAGTTAGTATGACCTCGTAATCCGGGGAGAATGGTCGTGCCACCACGCTGGCAAGGTATCCGCGTGCATAAAAACCACCAAACCTCTCGTTGCGCAAACCACGAGTCCGAAGCCGCACCCATCATGTCGAGCAAGTACGCCTTCACGAAGGGGCTCAGGGAGCTGCGCTTCCTCTTCTGCCAGACCTCGGAGCAGAGCGCTGCCACGCGGTACTATATTCCCCCAAGAGATGCAGACGGGGAGTCTTTCGCTCATTTCACTCACGCGTCGCAGGACCTTTCTTACGCGCGCGTATCCGACCATGAAGAAGAACAATCCACAGATCCCCATTCTCATCCGCGAAGCCCAGGGCACGATACCCAAGATCTACGCTCGATACGGTACGTGTGGATACGGGAAAGAGTTGCAGACCCCAATCTCTAGCTAAATCACGAGATGCAGATTTCGGCCTCGAAAAGTCCCGGTCGCTCGAGGGTCTCACGGATAAGCAGGTCGAGGATGCGGTGACGGGGCTGGTCAAGAATGAGGGCGCGTGAAAACGGGGGGGAAGCCAATGGCTACGACAAAGGAAGATGGCTAGGTCTGCCATTTGTATATATGGGATAGAGAGGCGAGGCTGTATCAACATGTTCCTGAAAGTATGCTTCATCTTCGGGACTTTTCGACTACCAAGGCACCGGTTTCCTCGTTTCAAGTCGACACTGATCTAGAGATGGCCTATATCCAAGCACTGATGCCCATTACAGCGAACCAGATAGTTCACCACTATCCCATACAACTCGTCCAGAGCTACGTCTTATGTCTACATTGACCACTGGTTTGTTCTCGGCCTTTAATACCATGAATGAATGTACATCCTGGACCGTACCAACACATCCATCCCCCTGCCTCAGAATCGTCTTGCAGGCTGGTTCGTCTGGAGGGGAGATGCACTGCTGCCTGATCGAGCCGTCCACGTTCCTGGAGGGGAGCTGGAGCCTGCTAGATCTCCATTAGACACTGGCAAGGAGGGCCAGTCATCTGCACTCAGTTCCTTCGTTTCCGTAGTACCTTCGTCAGTCGAGTAGCCGGACTGTTTATGGTTGCGGCTGCTGTGACGCCTTGATGGGCCGCCGCTCCGTGTACGGGTGCCCTCGTCATCGGCCTTGTGCGGCAAAGCCGACACTTTCGGCCCCAACTTACTTCGCGAGTCTTTCCTATTGTGCTTCTTGTCTATCGACTTGGCATTCTGGTGGCGCTTCGCATTCTTTCGCGGAGAGATGGCGACGTTGTGCTCCGTGTTTGACGCACTTGTTGCTCTCGTTGTCTTGTCAGGAGTTTTGAGCCTATCCCTGATGACTGCGGTCCGTTCTGTTCTGGCATTTTGCGTCTGAGAGGATTGTGAATCCAAGTCTTCTGTTCTGTCTGAGCGAGTGTGTGTCCCCGATGCAGCTTGGCCACATTCGCGGCCTTCTGGAGGCTGCTCGGGCTGATGAGCTCTAAAGTTGGATTTATTTTTTCTCTTCTTTGATATGCGCAACGATCCTTTCGCATTGGATGCATGGCCTCGGTCTCCCTCAACACTCGACTCATTTTTTGACAGCTCCGTATTTGCGTCGGTCTGCGTTTCTACTCGGCGCCGTTCCGTGCTTGCGCAGTCGATCAAATGATCGTCACCAACAAGGCCACGGTCCTTATCAGGCTGCGTGTTGGTGTCGGATGGTCCCTCGTAGCTAGGATTCAGGGATCTTCGAAGTGACGGATTATTACCACTCAGCGAATCTGGGTCTGTGCGATCCACCTGCTCTTCCGCCGTCAAAGGCGCGGTTGGTTCTGCACTCTTATCCCTTGCGCTTTGTGTATTCGGTTTGTCCTTTTTCGAACCAGGCTTTTCGTTCTTGACTCCATCTTTATCACCACATTCTACGCTCGACCCAGACTCGGGCGTCTTAATGTTCAGTCCATCCGAGTCCGAGGTGCCGAACGCTCCCTCGTCTGTAGCATCGTCAAGGGCTAGCCGTCTCAGCTGCTGGCTGTTCTTGATGGCTCTTCTGGCAGTATCCCCGCTTGCCCTGCTTGGTTTCGCAACAGGCTTTGTCGATTCATCAGTTTCCCTCACTTCGGAACCCCTGGAGTTCTGTGTGTCCAAGCTTTGGGGGTCCACCAAGCTGCGCTCAAGAGACTCGTCGCAGTTGGCACTGCGAACATGAGGAGGTCGATTTTCGAGACTGATTGAAGATTTTGAAGTATGTCGCCTGTTTCTGTGACCCTTCTTCTTGACCTGCCGATTCGACGATTCGCAAGCCTCATTATTCTCAGCGTTACCCCTATCCCCCAGGTCAGCCTCGGCTGGAGGCTTCGACGGCAACGCGCAATGCGCTGCCGCCTTTTCACCTTTGTCATTGACCGCCGGTGCCGTGTGATCAGACAACGATCCACTGGTTCTTTGCTCTGCGTGGCCCGGTTGCTGCTCTTTGGGAGACGTTTCGTGTTGCGACGCTCCGCCCTTTGACTGCTTCGGCTTTGTGACGATGTTACTCGCAAGCGATGTGACGCCTTTAGCAGCAGAGAAGTTGTTGGTAAATGCCCCAGGCATCTCGTAATAGCCGACACTCCGGGCGTCCTGGGAACTCATCATCGAACGGCCGGGTACGCACGAAGGACCAGCTGAAGGGTGCATGAAACTTGGACGGTTTACATGCTCGCTCCACCATTGGTTCTGCATCTGCGTATTGTGCTGCATCCATTTAGATCTGAAAACTGGACCAATATTGATGGCAAGGCCTTTCTCGGGTACGTTCACAATGGTCTCGTTGAGTGCTCGTACGACCGAGACCTCGATTTGGAACCTAGATATTGCCATAATTAGCAGAACGTCAAATCTTGCGGCTCGTCTCTTGAAGATTAACATGCCTCACAATGAACGCGGCAGAAGGTCTCCTAAGATGATGCTGGCTTAGCACCTCTTCGACCACTCCAAACCTCGGTTCGAGCGCAAATTTCACTCGAGTCTGAAGGTCCATGATATCAAACGTGGGAGACGAGTCTAGTACTTTCACCCACACACTTCGGTTTCTCTCACTGCATCTCTGGCAGAAACAATGGATGTATGCCCACGATCCTGCGTTTTGAGCGTTCGGACAAATGCGGAGCTCACGTTGTCGTTCAGCGTAGGGCTTTGGCCGCCACTGCTTCCATTGACGACCGTCTTGATCGTCTTGCATGCTGGGATGATCTCTTCCATGAGATTTGCCGAATTTGTCTTTGAATTCATTCGACACTTCTCGAGATCTCCCTCTCATGCCTGTGTAACCGGTCCAACCGCTGCTTGGGGATGGCCCTGCCGCCTCATCCCTAACGTAGAACTGGTTCTGGGAATACCAATTGCCATTAGGATGCACGTCGCTATCGTTTCCGTGATATGAAGCCCGCAAAGGCTGGCGATTCTGTGACGGGGGCAGTGAGATCTGTTGAGCTGACTTGACATAAGCATCATCAGGATCTCTTGACTGGTTCGCGGCCTCGACGGTTGGCGGTAAGACTTGAACCTGGGTTTAGCTGTGTTAGCTTCTTGGGCTCGTGTTCTTCACAGACAATCCCCCATAATGTAAGAGTAGCAAAGCAAGGTAACTCAAGTTTCGGTTGAGAAACATCAAAGAACAGTCGTAAGAGGCTTGCAATCTACAACATGAAAAGGCTTGTGGCTGAGAAACAGGTCGCGATGACTGAACTTACTGTGTGAGCTTTTTGAGTTGCAATTGGTGCATGAGCGTCGGATCGACCCGGTATCTCGAGGCTCTTTCCTGTCAGAGTAGATTGCCCAGACTCGCAATGTCGTTTGCCATCCTCAATATGCTGGGACGTACCGGGGTCCAATACCTAATTGGCCTTACCCGTAGCCGCATGGGAAGTGACATGACTTTGAGAGGCTTTGTCCACCTTCGGAGGATTCGTAGGTCTTGCAGGGAGATGAGCTTGCGTCTCCTGGTTGGCGAGTGCCGTATCAAAATGAGGCTGACGCTCTACATCAGCGCATTGACTAATGGAATTCCGTGTTTGGGAGCTCGAGAGATCGTCAACATCTTTGGTTCTTTGTCTCGATCCAAGACGATCGACGCCAGTGTTAGGTAGCGTTTTGTCTTTCTTGTCAGTATCTGAGGCGCCCAGATCCGTTTGGGCCTTAGACCGTCCTTCCGAGTCACTCGCACGAGAAGGGTTCGAGATATTCTCAGGTTTCGTGGTTCCATTGGCAACCACAACAAAGCCGTCGTGTTTCTGTGTCATTGCTGCAGCAGACGATTTCCGCAATGCTTCCACCGCAGTGTCACCAGTGGAAGGCAAACTGCAAGAACGCTGCAGGTCAGCGGTAGGGAGAAACTGTTTTCCATTGCGTTCGACGCCTACCCATCGACCAAGCTTGTCTTTGGGATAGGGAGATTGGGCCGGTGGCGACGGCAAGCCGCGATGTTTGAAAACGGCTTCACCGGCTACAAGTCGATCAACTTTTATACTTTTTATCGTGTCAAACGATCAAAGGATTACTCACCCATCCAATTCTCAACTTCGCCCGTCTGGCAAGCGGTCATGATATCCTTTGGAGTCTGAGCTTGGTTCCCCTCGGCAAGAAGGAGAGATTGCCGGTTGCGGAGGGCTTTAGCAATGAGAGGCGTGACATCATCTTCAATGTCGCCTAGACGCTTCCAATCCTCTTGGTCGATGATGCGAAGCACGGGGCCTTTGCTCGAATCCCAAGCCTTGAGCTTCACCTTGTTGTCCTCGCTTTTGAGCCAATCTTCGGCCCACAGTCCGATATGATGGGCACGTTCTCGGTCGGCGTCTACGCGAATCATTTGATTCTCGTCGTACAAGTGATTGATGACGTTCCAGAGGTTGAGAGCTCCGTAGTGATACAGATCATGGGCATCGAAATAGGTCCACAAGTCCTCCCACTGGTTTGGTCGGGACAATTTTCTCATAATGGCCCAAAAGGTCTTGCGAATAGAATTGCAAGTCGCCTGGACTTCGTCCCTCGACCAAAGGTGAATGCTACGCTGCGGCAGGATATGTTCCATTTTGCGAAATGGTCGTTGATTGTTCTCCGTAGAAAATACTGCAGAGGCATTGTTCGGTGGCTGAGTATAGAAGCCAATGGGCAAATGATCCTCAAAATAATCTCGTGGAACTCCATCAGCTTTGACACCACGAAGCATGTGGTAGGACTTTGGTAGACCGTTTGGGTAGAACTGCTGAAAATCGGCTGGATTGTCGCATTGTTGGGTGACATCCTTTCCAACGCCAGCAGACCGCGAGAGGGCCATGACGTTTGACTGAATGCTCTCCATGGTGCAAGAATCAAGATAGGTTCCACGTGAGACTATCACAGCGGCCTTGGGACGTATTCAAGAATCGAAATCCAGTCTTAGCAGTTTCTGGTTATGATGGAGGAATTCCGAAATGGATGTCAGTGGCGGACGAGAGTAATCACAAAAAGAGACCGTTGAGAGGGAAAAGTCGGCACAGACAGGCCTTGTCAGGAAGCTCTGCGAACGAGGTGAGAGTCCCGGATTTGAGAAAGTCAGAGCATGCAGAAGCGAGAGTATTTGGAAACGGTAGGTCCGGCGGCTTTACGTTATAACGCGGTTTGCAACCGGGGGGGTAAGCAGCTGGCAAACTCTGACGGTGAGTGATGCGAATAGACTTGATTGCCGCGCAGGGTCATCCCGTCGGCAACTGGCAGCTGTCCACGGCTGTGAAGCGAGCATTGCAGCAATCTTCTGTTAGTCTCGGTTCAGTATTGTGATCAGCTGCGCGATGGGAAACGCGAGCATTTTCATCCAAGGAGCCGAGCTTTGCAAGTGATGCACGCCGCATGGGACTGCGGGCATGATCCAATCACGCTGCACACGAAATCGATCAAAGGCAACGTCTCTGGTGCGGGTATCAAGAGCCGCCGTAGAGGTATATATCAGTTTTGTACATTTTGGCAAAAACTACCTTTCGCAGGTCTCCCCGGGTGAGTGTAGAGCCCTCATTTGCCTGCGTTCAGGATTCGGAGGATCTCGCTTTCGCTATCGCCCGCCACGGCCTTGCCATTATTCCAGTCCACAGTCTGATGACAGTCCGTCAGTTTCGCGGCGTTCATTGACGAATGATCAAGGTCCAGGAAGGGCTGGAACATACCACCGGGCGCAGGAAGCTCTCCTTGCTCTCTCTGTATTTCTTCAGGCCATCCTTCTCGTCGTTGGCGCCCTTGATGACCTTGGATACTCCATTGTTGCCAACGTACCCGAGAATGGTCCGCACTTGGTCCTCGGTTGGAGGGTCCTCTGTGATATTAAGCTCGAAAGGCTCTCGGCTCTTCTTCGTCTGGCTGCTATGATCGCTGGCCTGATCGAGGGTGGCCCCAGCTTGCGCATTCGCAGACACCTGCTTTAGCAGATTGGCAACCCTCGTGGAGGCGGGGGAGCTGGCCTTGTGGAAGACGGTGATGGTGTCTAAAGATTTGCGCTTGGTGGCTAGTCAGCATCACCGTACCGGCGGAATGAGAGTAGCAGCAGCGGGGAGAAAAGGCTTACGAAACGAAACATGATGTGTCGAATGAGTGAATTCTCTGAATTCTCAATGCAGATGCGGTTTCAATTGCAGTAGATTCGCAGTTGGCTCGAGACGAGGTGAATGTGCCTTGGTTCTGAAGGGTGATTATTCACGTTCGTCAGTGCTAGCGCGATGGTGGGTAAAAGCCTATAGGTGATTACCAGGCTGGGTTAGTGGGCATCCAGCTACCCTGGCGGCTAGACGCCGGTACCTTGGTTTAGTGGGGTCCTCCCAACGGCCGGTTGCTTTGGGGCTGTATGACATTGTTCAGGAAGCTCACCAAGCCGAGCATGTGAAAAGAGCACAATTTGTAGTACAATTCCGGTGCAGACACTCGTCACTTTCTTCCATGAGAAAAGAAAAAACGAAGTATAGAACATTAATTCTAGCACTACGTGTAGTAGCACTTCTGGTAGCCCCAAAAGGTAGCTGCTGGCTCTAATACCTGTAGCATGCCTTGGTTCTCCCTTAATCGAGCAGCTCCTAAATGTACAAGCAGCCATACTCCTATCTTCTGAAGCAGTCTACCATTTTTGCCCGGCTCGCGAGAATCTATTGTACAATCGAGACTGAAACAGCCCAGAAATTGCCGGTATGTCTATTAATCGCTTCAACTTGGAACCAGAATGCCCATCGCCTCATTGGCTCTTGCGAAACCCTTCTGCTATTTCCTTCTCACTGAGTCGTCGTGTCAGCCTCTTCAGCAGATTCACCCGCCCCGACATGGTCAGCTCAATCTGATCCCCCATGGGCACGAGACATCTCGCGAGGTGCTCATAGTCCTTCATAAGCAAGCGGACGGTGATCATGAGAAAGTCAATGTTGTGAAAAACAAGCGCACGCTCCTTGGCATAAGTTCGCTTTTGCTCCAAGAAGGAGACGGGATGATCCCGCCAATGCCGCAGCGGGTTCAGGTGATGAGACGTGTGATAGCCGTCATTGAAGCAAAAGCGGTTGCTCTGTCCTACGTCAGCCAGCCGTTGACATGGACTAATGCGGATTCTACTGGTATTTTCACTCACGGGTACATCAATCAACGTAATGCTGGACCGAAAATCGGAATCAGGTTCCTCGGCGTCCACAAAGGCGTGTTGACCCCAGTTGCCGACCATCAAGCCAATTCGCAGGAGCAAGAACGGTATGATAAAGACGAAGAGGGTGGCTCTAGAACTGCAAGCGGTTGCCATGGTATAGAAAAAGGCGTAGGATGCAAGCTCGGATGCAGCCACTTTGCAAGCCATGCCAAAGCGGTTCTTCCGAGCAAAGTACAAGGGAAGATCGGCCCATACGAGAAAGTAGAAACGCCCGACGTAGCAGAGGAAATCCACAATGCTGTCTCTCTGGTAGCGAATCGTCGAGGACAGGTCATCGGGCCCGTTGCCTTCGACATGGTGATGCTTGACGTGATGATAGTAGTAACTGTTCCAGGTGTGACCCATGAGAGGATCCAAGATGAACGGAAATATCTTGTCAAATACGGCAAACTTTTTGGCGAGGATCCCTCGCCGGTGAATATGCTGGTGCATCATCAAGGTGTAGGTGCCAACGTAGTAAAATTGCATGAGCAGGTGAAGAATGCCATGGGTGTAGGTGAAGTGACGAAACAAGAGGTAGGCGCTTGGAACGGAGGTGGTGAAGTACAAGACGAGGTGTGTGATCATGACGACGTCGGTTTCGTGACGAGCAATCCGTCGAGCCAGGCGGATATAAGGTTGCAACAGATATCTATTGCATGCCGGACCGAGCCGACGAGAGCAGTCGTCGACTGAAAGCAACACGGTAGGTTCAAAGCAGGCGTCGTCGGGGTTTTGCCGTGCTTTCAGTCTGATTATATCCTCTGCCACCTCCTCGCTATCGCCACAGTCCACGCCCTCGCCATCACTCGACGAGACCTCTTCCGAGCCAATACCCGAGTCTCGGTCAGCAGCATCATCAGGAATGGAACGCCCCGTCGTTTTGTTTCTCGATGACCCGATATCCCGGGCCAGGGCCTGGAGCACCACGCGGTCTGCTCTCGTCAGAGAACCGTCAAAAACTATATGCTCCTCCATCGTGTGATGAGTGCGCCGTGCTGTCTTTTCAAGCACGTCGACTCGTTTTTGGGGGGAATTCGAAGAGTGCAACTGGCCTCTGATGATTCTCCCCTTTGTATGTACGCCAGAAGACCCTGTATGACAGGGGTATACGCCCCCATCGCTCCGGCCAGACTCATTCTATGTAGTACGAATGTGCAGATTTATTATTAGTCCATCAGATACTTGTATGGGGCCCATCCGAGCGGCGGAAATGAGATGCTGTCTAGTCCTTGGCCGGCTCGTTGGTGTAAGTGACCATTACTCGATGCATTGTTTCTCTAGGCCATGGAGGCTAACGACGTCGACGCCACCGCCAATCGCTGAAGAGCTTGGGCGTGCCCGTGCGTGCATGCTGCCGCTTTACTTGTAAACATCATACATAAAGCTAGCGCCACAGCTCTGTCGACCCGGTTTTTCCGCCCAGAGTCGCTTATCCATTATACAACCACAAGTTCCTCCATCATTACTCAAGATGCGATAGGTTGGTGCATAGCCTATCGTACGTACGCCGCACGGCCCGTTTTGAAGACAGAGCGCCCTAGTCCGTTACGGCCACCCTTAAGCATAAACTTGACAAGTTGTTTATCTCTCCATGACAGCAACTTCAAGGACGCTACGCAATCCCGAGATTCAGATTTAACCAAACACGTCAATCTTCATTCGCTAGTGCACATGCTTTGTGATGAAGTGCGCAGAAAAGACGCCTTTTCAGTGACAAGCCTGAACATCGTAGCTTGATGGTATTGATGTCACGGTCCATAAGCCGGACTTGGACGTAAAGCACCAATCGCTGGCCATGAGTCTTGACGCACCTGAGTGAAATGTATCAAGCGGTTGCGACGAGGTCAATTGTTGCTATCTCTGACCTTCATGGACTCGTTTGGCCAACGGTTGTTCAGCTTCATCGATATCTAGGGTAGCCTCGAATTTTCCGATTACAAGAACATCTACCTCGTATCCTGCGCATTCAGCTTACAAACCCGAGGAATCGTATTTTCGACGCTAATATAATAACTTTAAACCAATGCTGGTAGAGGCATCCCTTCCAATCGGGGACAATAGGTATCCTACCATGCTGGTGTCACTAAGTTACAAACAGGATGTCAATGGCACCGCGAACAAGTTCATTGACATTCGACAATTGCAATTTTGTCCCGGACATTCGTGTTCTCGACACATGTCTGAATATTGAGCAAGGCAAGAATGAACGTGAACCTACATGACGTGTTTTGCGTGCATGCGAGTGTACCTATGTGCGGGCTCGTGCGTGGATTCCAAGTGATGACGTAGCTTATATCAGTAGTTAGCTCTGGAGAGGAAGCTCCGGCCACTTTGTCTCTGACTGGCGTAACTACAAATAACCCTCCCTCCAACACAAGCTTTACGTTTATTTCCTGCCGTTGAAAACCTCCATCGTCAATCGTCTTTTGCCTCTTTCTTTTCCCCAATTGCACCTCGATCATCAGAATGACTGGAAACTCAAACGCCGATCACGGCGATGCCCAGAATGCGAAGGGGTCAGATCACGATCACGCTGAGAGGTTCAACGAGGGACAACCCAACTCGCACCTTTTGAACGACTCGAGTACGTCGATGCTTGCTTGTCCTTGAATTTTCACTGACGACAGTCATTCATTCGCCAGAGGACCAAAGATCCATCGCCAACCGGCTGGCGGCTGCAGAGGTTGATCCACCCGCTGCATACTCTTGTGTGCGCATGCCTTGCTGACATGATCTGATCTGTCTAGAAAGAACTAAAGTCTGACGACGATGAGGAGACGGCTCAACAAAAGGACCCGACACTTCCTGTACGTGGCCAATTGGACGTTTGTCGTGTTGCTACTTGCTGACTGCTGCTTTTGTAGGCCAAGATGCATGGTAACAAGCCCTCGAGGGGTGCCGAGATTGACGCCGAAATAGCAGCGGCGGAAGAGCAGGAGTTGAAGAACAAGGGCAAGGCTTGAAATACCTACAAAAGCCTGACGAAATACGAGACAAGATACTCATAATGTCAATACACGAAATTATATTCTGGTGACCCGAAGCTCGATATCGACTCGTTTCCTGTGCCATATGTCTTGTAGGAGAATATTCGCTACGCAAGTATATAAGGGCTTGTTGACCCCGCGGATTCCGTCAAACAGCTTGGCCACCAATTGCAAGTATCAATTCAAATCGACCCAACGAAGGCGTGTGATCTAGACCTAGAACACGATTGTTCGTAAGCAACAAGTAACCGGATAAGATTGACAAGGAGTGATGTGATTGAGATGTACAAGTATCAGAATATGTAAGAATTGAATATCATCTATCTGCACGATATAGCTACTCCGGCGAAAGAGAGCCACCGTGCAGGATCAATCGCAAATTTGTTTCATCAGGAGGGTGAAGGAGAAACAATGAAGCAGTTGAGCATACCTTTGAATTTGGGACGGATTTCGACCCTTTTGGCCAACAAATACAGCTAGAAAAGCCAAAGAGCTATCAACAACGTCCCATACCGACAACTCGACTTGAGTGTTGGAACTATGAAGAGCTATTACGGAGGAAAAACTGCTTGGGATGTTTGGGTGGCACGGTAGGATCGGTGATTCTCATACCGAAGTTTTGCCGTGAGCGGCAAAACTAAAATTCCGATTTTTTCTGTTTAGGGCACAGCGTGAATTTCCGCCCGCACAGCCAAAATCGTAGCCGAGCCAGCGATCAAATCGACTTGGGTGGCCCCATGGTGTGAGAAGATACCGAGTCCATCCACCTTTCGACCGGCACAACAATTTCGACAACTGGTATGATTCCCACAGCGATACGATCCAGCACATTCTCTTCATAAGACCCTGTCTTTCCGAAAACGCCTCGCGACTGACATCAAACCAGAATACCGTCACAATGGGTGAGGCTGTCATTGTGGGATCCGAGTGGCTCAACGTCGAGGTTGGCCGCGTTGTCGTCATCAACGGCATCGCACCCATCGACGGGCGCCTTGCTGCCATCGTCGAGATCATCAGCGAGAAGCGAGTATGTTGAGCAGCTGTCACCAAAGATTGCGTGACCACGTATTGACGCTTAAACCAGGTTCTCGTCGAAGGCCCTTCTTCAGATTCCTCGCTCGTTGTCACCCGACAGGCGGTTCCCCTTTCCAAGTGCCTGCTCTCCCGATTCTCCGTCGAGGGCCTCAACCGCGGCTCGCGACACGGCACCTTGAAGAAGTTGTGGGAGAAGAACGATATCGACTCCAAATGGAAGCAGAGCAACTGGGCCAAGAAGCGCGATCAGATGCAGCGAAGGAAGGCGCTCACAGACTTCGACCGCTTCAAGGTCATGCGACTGAAGAAGCAGCGACGATTCGAGGAGCGCAAGGCTCTGACCAAGATCAAGGCTTCAGCATGATGATTGACGGCAGGTGTCGGGGGACTTGATTTGGTGCAACGGAAATCGGCATTAGAGCGGGAGGCATCACTCTGGACGAGAACCTCGTATCGTGGCAGCAGTGAAGGGTCCACCACAACTTTAAAACTCCCCATTTGAAGGAGCTGTATGTCACAATTCATCGTCTTGGTGATTGGCGTCGATATGGAAATTCAGAAATCGAAATTCATCGTTCAGGCCAGGAACCGATGCGAAGTTCTTGTGGAACGTGATTTGTACAGTTGCCTTAACACATAAGACGCACGAGATCGATGCCCAGCTATTATTCTTCGGATTTAAACATTTGTACCATGCCATGCCACGAGTGATCGCGATCATTTGTCCCGTAACGCAACTCAGCGCAAAAAAATAGTGATTACCTAATGCGGCTTAGGCGGAAATCCACCAAACCCTAGAATTTCGCTGCTGCGTTCTCCAACACAAACGGGCGACGACCATCACTTATTTGATCCAGAAGCTGCACTATACCAGCTCAAAACACCAGTGAGTGCTTTCACGGCAGTTGAAACCAGTGGACGAAGCCGATATCCATTTGGTTTCTTGAACACTTTCGGACACTGGCGCTTTTGGTGATTGAGAAGAAGCTAGGCTAATCAGACAGCTCTTAGTCTGACAAAATGGCGAACCCAAGAGTCGAGGAGCTCCCGGACGACGAGACACAGAGGCCGACCGTCGAAGAGCATGGCGACAGCAGCGATGAATCCGATGCCGAGGAGACAGGCGAGGCCAACCTCCCCGCCGGCTCTACCGCCGTGATCCACAACCGCAACGAAAAGAAGGCTCGCAAGGCCTTGGAGAAGTTGCACCTCACTCGTGTTCCCGGAATCACTCGCGTCACTCTTCGCCGACCAAAGAACGTAGGTGCATTGACTCTGGACTTTTACGTGGAGAAGATGGGGATCCTTGGAGACTGAACAGATTGCGCAGATCCTATTCGTCATCAACAATCCCGAGGTGTACAAGTCTCCTAACAGCAACACTTATATGTACGTGTCTCGTGACTTAGCCTCTACTTGCCTGGGGTTGCTGACGATTGCAAAAGTGTCTTCGGAGAGGCCAAGATCGAGGATGTGAACGCTACCGCCCAGCAGGCTGCTGCCGCCCAACTTGCCGCCGCCAACGCCGAGGGTGACCATGCTGGCCACAGCCACGGCGAGTCCAGCAAGGCCGTCGAGCCCGCAGATGCCAAGAAGGAGGAAGAGGAAGACGATGGCGAGGAAGTTGATGCCGAAGGCCTTGAAGATAAGGACATTGAACTCGTCATGAACCAGGCCAACGTGAGTCGTAAAAAGGCCATCAACGCACTGAAAGAAAACGACAATGATATTGTCAATTCTATCATGGCTTTAAGTATCTGACCGATGGATGACTGTTGGAAACGTCCAATGTGACGCGCCTGGTTCGGTCACTGGCAGGAGGAGGGGAGCATTTCTCATGGTGTCACCAAGGACTGGGCCAGATTGTGTGTCTGGCGCCAGGGAGATACCAATCGATCAGCTCATGCATCCTGAACATACTTCTTGTAAAGGATACTCGAGGGTACCTTGACTGTTGTTAGTATCAAATAGTCACGATGCACTCAACTTGAGCGATGTAATGTGGGTGCAATGCTACGCCATTTGAATCGAAGTGCGCTCAGTGAATGAAATAATTGACTCTTGCCCTTTCTATTGTGAATTGTTCTTGTCATGTAGAAATTATGGCAGACGAATATGACTGTATGCTATTACCTTGCGTCTATGGCAGGGACAGACACGGAGATAGAGCATCACGTGACCCCATACCAACGAATCCTCCGGGGTCAAGTTCAGCGCTGCTAGGCAAGAACCGCAATTTCATGATTCTTCGCAATCAGACACCACCAAGAACATACTCAAGATGGCCGCCACTGTAAGTTCCTTCGCCTCAATGGCAAATAGGCTCATGCTAGCGCTACGATCCATCGCTTCCCCCCGAGATTGCCGACAACGTCCGACCAATGAGCTAATTTTTTTTACCCTTCCCCGGATACAGCGAAGCGCAGCACTCAAGCTCGACTGGACCAAGGTGACCAGCTCGCTGGGTCTCCGCGGCCAGACCGTTGCTTCCCTGCAGGCATTCAAGAAGCGCAACGAAGACGCACGTCGTAAGATCCAGCAGCTGTCCGAACAGCCCACGACCGTCGACTTTGCCGCCTACCGCTCCTCCCTGAAGAACCAGGCCGTCGTCGAAGAGGTCGAGAGGCGCTTCAAGGGCTTCAAGCCCGTCACGTACGACGTCAGCCGTCAGCTCAAGGCCATTGAAGCTTTCGAGACCGAGGCCGTCAAGAATGCCGAGGCTACCAAGGATGCTGTCGATTTGGAGTTGAAGGACTTGGCCGCTACGCTGAAGAACATTGAGGAGGCCCGGCCGTTCGAGGACCTCACCGTGGTATGTGACGCGGCGCATGGATAGATGAATGGGTGGATGGCTTGCTAATTTGCTCCGTAGGACGAGGTCGCTGCCGCTGAGAAATCGATCGACGAAAAGACGCACCAGCTCATCTCCAAGGGCCGCTGGATGGTGCCTGGATACAAGGTATGTTGCGACGTATTGACTGAACGCCAGAGCTGCTCTAACATTCATGACAGGAGAAATTTGGCGACCTGGCCATATTGTAGTCAGCCTACACAACATCATGCCGCCACAACATTTCCCTTTGTGTACTCTAGCATTGTAGATACAAGAATTCAGATCCCTGGAGACACATACTTCTCCGCCGAAAAAATATTCGTCTTTCTTGTGAAACAGCAGACATGTCACCGCAATCATCGTCAAATCATGGACATACAGTTATCCTAGCTGGAGAAAAGTCTATTTGTATGCTCTGAGTATAGGAAAGCGGACCAAACCGCTCGATGCGGGATATACCGGAGAACCTTCAGCCAGCTCATCCTGTACGCCTCGGCGTCGTGTGACCACCACGATCAAAGCCAAGAGAAAGCAAGGCGGGGACACAAAAGAAACCCAGTCCAACTCCCCCAAAATGCTCAGGCGTCGTCATCGTAATCTGTGACCAGACTCCCCTCGATTCGTGCGAGTGTATCAAGTGGTAAAAGGCCTATGGCTGTGCGTACTTCTTGGTCCATTCCTTGGCTGTCGCAATCGCCGCTTGCTCGTCCTCTTTCCAGCTCTTGGCCACATCGGCAGCGAGGGGGTCATCAGGGTTGGGAGCGCCTAGCAGGGCTTGAATGGACAGAAGGATGGTTCGGATTTGCAGCGCGGGTGACCAGTTATCTGTGTACGACGTGTAAGTATATTCAAGCCGGTATGACGTACAACGGGAGGACAAGGGCGGTGACCAACTCTTGAGGACATCTAAGCAAATGCGGCCCAGCTTATCGACGTTCGGGTGAAATATCTTTGTGAGGAAGCGGATTTTCGGGGGCGTCATGGGATAATCGTCAGGTAGGAAAAGCTCAAGCTTGAAGATTCCGCCTAGAGGAGCACTCGGCGTCAGCTAGATTATCGGAAATGAACGTTGGTATTCAACATGTATGGACTGCGCACCTTCGTATGGTGACTGAGTTGGGCCGTGGATCTCGACGTCAAAATACCGCAGGTTGTCCTCGTGTGGCACGGCGCTGATTCCAGGAACTCTGTCATCGGTTAGCAAATAGGAAGAAAAACGCAGACGGTGTTGGAGGAGCTGGGTTCAATAGTACTGTTCTGCCATCAGCCGTTCCGTCTCCTTCACGATCCTCTTGGGTAAAGCCATGGCTTTGGATGATCAGCCCCAAGAGGCAGGACGAAACTCTGGTGACGAGCCACAAAGTGCTGAAAGACGGAGCAAGC
>JADHZA010000296.1:0-27724 GCA_018831705.1 Torrubiellomyces zombiae
CGCCACGCCTTGACGCACCCATCCTCACCCGCCGTAAAGACCAACTGCTCCTCATCCCAGAAACAAAACGCCCTTACGACCTCTTCACCATGCGCCCCCGCCAAGGACACCGCATTATCCGTATCCAGCACCCAGCCAGCCTTCTCGGGATTCCGCGCCAGAAACACCAAGTTAAAGTTATGCCGACTGTCTCTCCCCGTCAACGCGAGTCTTCACCAAGGGTAGCAAAAGGGGCCACTTACTCATGAGCGCCAGCGCCAACGACAGCTCCGCTCCCATCCGCCTTGGGCACGATGTTCGCCACGTACCGACAAGACAGGGCGTCGCGCAGGTCGCCAAAGTCCTGCTCCCCTTCGCCTGCGTAGATGGCGAAGCGCTCGTCGTGCGACAGGGCCAGCACGTGGTCATCGTCGAGGAAGGCGGCGCGATGGATGGACGCATCGTGGTTCATGGTTCGCTGCGTGACCTCGTCCTCATCGGTGATGCGTGTGTCATACACGTTGACCAGGCCGTCGGTAGAGCCGCTCAGGAGGAGCGGCGACCGGAAGGAGAGGGCGGTGATGTCGTCGCTGTGCACGTCTTGGTAGTGCGCTTGCTGGGTTGTGGCGCGTATGTCCCTGTTTGTGCCTGTTAGAGATGTGCGGCTTGTTGATGCGGTGAGCGGGAGGATTACCAGATGTGCAGGGAGGCAGTGTGGTCGTGGAGTTCTGTGCCGATGGCGATGGAGGCGGTGGTGGGATTGCTGGCGATGGAGAGGATGGGCGCCTGGCTTGCTGTGATTTGTTATGAGCATTACTTTATAGATTGGTAAAGAAGAAGGTGTACCTTGGAATTTGGCGACGTTTTTCCTCATCCTGGCGTCCCACATGCTCACTTGCTCTCCGCCAGCGAGACAGACCACGTCGCCTTCGAATGCGCTCATGACTGTCCCGGCCTCGGCCTCGCTTCGCCATAGACAGCTGCTGCCGTGGGAGAGGCGCGTCGGGTCGAGTAATGAGAGGACGCCATCGGAGGAGAGAGCTAATAGGCCGGCGGGCGTGCGGACAATGTCGAGGATGTAGACGTCAGGGATCCGGTGAGTGGCCTTGTTGGTGAGGGTGTACATGGTTGTAAGATGAGCCCTCCCCGGGGCTTGGGTACGGCCCTTGGGGTCAATTAGAAGCTACACTTCTGTTTAGTAAGAGAGTGAGTGACGCAGATGGTTGATCCGAGCATGCGCATCGTTTTCGAGCTGCTGTGCTGTCGAGGTTAAAATGACGTAACTGTCGGACGTTCAGCCTCCCTTTAGAGATAATTTTTGCTTCAACCCCCCCACGTCGGAGTTAGATGGAGCAGGTAAAACACTCACTCAGGCTGCATCGAGTTTCGGCCAAACACCTCCTTTATCACCATGTTACCTTTCATTTAGTAGTGGTTTCATCACTTTTATTCGCCATCTAGTGTACATGACCCATTCATCACCACATTTTGAGTGAAGACACCCTTCGCAAGAAACTTGCATCCACGTTTCACTTCTTCTTCTTCTTCTTCTTCTACAAAATACAGTCGAAAGCAATCGCTTTGCCGCCAAACACCGACCATGTATGCAAAACTCTTTCCGTATTTCCCGCAAAGAATATCCTCACAGCCCTTGGGCATCCTCCTTGACCTTGGAGCGCGCATTCACGCTTCGAAACGTCCGCTTGCCCACCTCGTAACTGCTAATCATAATCGCACACGCCGGCGCCACCTTGAGCGTCCGCGGAATCCAGCCCTTCCATAGTCCGGGAATACCTTCCGTCTTGAAGATGTGCCACAGAAGTTGCATCATGTTTCGCTCCTCAACCACGTGGGCGCCGTTGGGAGCATTATGGTATACTTGGGTTCGCGTTTTTCCCACATCAAACGGCATGGTGACGATGGCGGCGAAGGACCCCGACAGCGCCCCGGCAGTGAAGCTGTCGAGAAAAATCTCACTATGGCTTTCCTGACTTTGACGCCTCCGTCTGGTATCTTGCACCGACCCGGAGGGTGACGAAGGTCCGCCTCGTCGCGATTCACGAAAGTCCGTCAAGCGTGATCGTATCGTTTCGTAACCCCACCAGTACAGGCCCGAGAAAGGAACGTCTCTCCATAGCGTCAGATTCAACCCTCTCCATAGCGATGTGTATCCGTACGATGCGACCATCTCCCGAACCCCTCGAAACGTCTCCTTGAGATGATTTGTTGTTGAGCTGCCAGATGCAGCCTGCATTCGTGTTCGGATGAGCTCTATGGGACCGACGGCGGTGACAGCCAAGATGCGTGCGACGGAGCCGGCCGTTAGTGGCGCGTAGTGGTCCGACACATGTGAAAGGGGGCTGTTGTGATGGTAGCGCAGCCAGTCGTAACCGGTAAAGTAGATGATGTTGGCGGGTATCGTCATGACGAGGGTTGGTGAGAGGCCGCGCCAGAGCGTCGTGAAGCCCTCGTTACGGGCGATCTTGCGCAAGCCATCCATGGTCGAGCTGTACGTCTTCCTCTGCGTCTCCTGGACGGCGCAGTCGGCACCCGGCGCTGAAGAGGCCACCGAGGCCACGGCACCGTCCATCCTGGGCGAGGCAACGCAGTACTCGACGGGGTTTCCAGCAAAAAAGACCTCGCGACAACATGCCGTAACTCCGAGCTCAGCCGTCTGCGCCGGCGTCAGACTGTTGGTGCGCAAGGCAAGCTTGGTGAAATCGACGGCGGACGTCGGTGTCGTTTGTGACTGCAGACGAACTCGGACCACGTCGAGAGGCGTGACTGTGACAGTGTCATCAGCTTTTGAAACAAACGACGTTTCCATGATTAGAATCTGGACGTACCGAGCAGCGACGTCAGAAGACTGCCCGACATGGCCGACAGCATCTTTTGAGGGGCGGTAATGTCTGGGACACCACCAGCCGCGCCATCCGCTGGAAGCCTGTTCTCCGAGACCAAAGACTCGGCACTGAACCGGTCGTGGTTCTGGCCAGCAGAGTTGTGCGAAAGGGCCGCCATTATGTTGCGAGGCAGATAGGGAAGAAGAAGGTTGGTGGTGCTGCTGGAGCGACGGACGAGAGCTCAACAAATGGAGCCAAGTCCTCGCAGCAGCCACGAGAAGCCGCCTCTGCTTTTGAGTTGAGGACGATCTGACAAATGATGGGTAAAAGTTCAACTGAGAATTGGTGGGAAGAAACTATGTTGTTGTATTGGTCAATGCGTACCTGGTTTAGCGTGCGACATTACGGACCGTCATTACGCGATGACTTTCCTTCCTCGTCGGTTTTCTGCGTGTCGCCCCCCCGAGGGCTGGAGATAAAATAAAATCGGGTCGCTCTTTCCTCTGCGAGACTGCCGCTGGTATCCGATGATGTCAACAATCGATAAGATATTTTGCACCATTTTTGGCGATAGCCCACGCGAACCGCAGGGTGCCGTGGCGCCTGGTACAAACTCATACAAGGGTCCTTGGTGTGCCTTCCAGGAGGGGCAGCGCTCACGGCAGGTGACTAAGCAGCATTCATCCGTTACCGAAACAAATTTTTGATTCTGGTCGCCAGCCATTCGACGACGCCGCCATTCAATTCGTGGGCCGTGAGCGGTCAAGACGATACCCTCACAACAGCCTGTTTCGCCCTTTCTAGATTCTTCTCTACATCTGTCCGTTTTCTCGTTCGGTGGAAGTTTTAGACTGTCTGGATTGGTCGAAGCGCTACTCTCACCGCGAAGCGCGGCCACACGCCGAAGATGCGGTATGCATCCTACCCTTGATCCTCGTCCAAGCCGATTGTGCTGACCTACAATCCAGTATCGAGACATGCTATTTCTGCGGTCGGCCCGCCTATCCAAGCAAAGGCATAACCTTTGTGCGCAATGACTGTACGAATCTCCGAACTGCTCCGCCGCAATATCTCATGCTAACAAGCCAACCTTAACAGCCAAGGCATTCCGTTTCTGCCGCTCCAAATGCCACCGCAACTTCAAAATGAAGCGCAACCCGCGCAAGCTCAAGTGGACAAAATCATACCGCCGAAACGCCGGCAAGGAAATGGTGGTGGACAGCACGCTGCTGTTCGGGGCCCGCCGCAACGAGCCCGTCCGATACGACCGTGATGTCGTGCAGAAGACCCTGGCCGCCATGCAGCGCGTCAGCGAGATCCGCGCCCGGCGCGAGCGCGTCTTCTACAAGCGTCGCATGGCAGGCAAGCGCGAGCGCGAGCTCGTCGCCGCCCGCGAACTCGTCGCCAAGAACGAACACCTGCTGCCTCGGATGCGCGGCAGCGAGAAGCGCAGACTGCAAGAACTCGCGGCCGAGCAGGGCCTGGATGCAGAGGAGCTGGCGGGCGAACAGTTGCGCGAGGAACAGGTGGCGGCCAAGGGACGGAGCAAGGCCTTTGGTGGAGAACAGAGAAGACTCAGGGTACGGGTGGACGGCGGTGTCGAGGAGGATGGAATGGACATGGATTGATCGGCGTGGAAAAGGCGTTTGCCATGTGCTTGGTGCATCTTCATGTCGATGCGTGTTACTTGGTTACTCGAGTGAGACGGTCATGCTCTACGTTTCGTACGAGGATTATGGTGCCATGTTCCCGGGGATTTTTCTAGATTGAGCGCTCATAGTTTCATCTTATGAACTGAAACTCATGTCATCCATGTTGGGAAAATTATAGAAATGAAGATTGTCTCCTCAGGCGTGCCATTTTACCTTCAGCGTTCCATCAAATCGCAGCGCTAAACGGTCGATCTCACCTCATTCCCCATCGGGAAGTCGGCAGCAGCGATCTCACTAGCGCAATCCGATGATTCATTCACGAGTCATCTTCAACGTCGCCTCTACCAACACACGTCTGTACATCCAAGAACACTCTTAACGCCAGATACGCAAAGTAAATTCCCCTTGACATTGATCCCCATGGAACCGAGACAAGAGCTAGACTCGGCCCTCGAGTCCTTCCGACAGCAATGGCTCTCCGATCTCCGGACCAAGCCTCACGTCGACCAGCCTGCGCCGACAGCGTCACCACGCAAAGAAAGCCATCCCACATCATCCCAAGTTCACGATGACGCTGTCGAAGCACATATCTCTGACGAGGCTGCGCAAGCATCGACACAATCACCCGAACGAACCCAAGAGAAGCAGCTCGTCTCGGCATTAGATCATTACGAGCAGGCTATGGAGAAGGAAGCACAGGGGAACATGGGCGAAAGTCTGACCTTGTATCGCAAGGCGTATCGAGTGCGTTTCCCATGATCCTCATGCTATGTCCATGTTTAACATAGTTCCTCCAGCTCGATCACCGTGTTCACAACCGCTATCGGGACAAGCACTTTTCCTCCAACGCCCCAATCTCCCAGCCGCCTCCTCCAGCAGCAGCGCCTCCACCATTGGCACAAGAACCAACTCCCCTTCCCATCGCAGACCTGATCACCTCCTTCGCCCATCTCGACATCCAATCCGCCCCGTCCGCCATCGAGGGCGATCCTGCACCGCCATGTCCCATCGCCCTGCTGCCCAAAGAACTCCTCGTCCACATCCTGCTTCACCTCGCCGTTTCCGACGTCGCCTCATTCGCCCGTCTGGCCCTTGTGAGCCGGCACTTCGCCTATCTAGTGGCCACGGAAGATAGGATCTGGCGCCGAGTCGCTCTGGGCCAGGAGTTCGGCTTCGCAGCGATGCATTACCGCTTCAATACCAGTATCCACTGGACACCACTTGCCGATCCGGCACCTCATCGGCCTGTGATATCGCTCTCGACGGCCTATCCATCTTGGAAGACTCTATTCCGCGCCCGTCCCCGTATCCGCTTCAACGGCTGCTACATATCGACCAACAACTACGTGCGCACCGGCCAAGCCTCGACGAACCAGTCCACATGGGGCGGTGCGCCCATCCACATCGTTACGTATTATCGCTACCTGCGGTTTTTCCGCGACGGCTCCCTTCTCAGCCTCTGTACCACGTCTGAACCCATCGATGTCGTGCATCAACTCAACCGCTCCCCGTCGCCGCACTCGCATCGTGGTCGTTGGCATCTATCGTCCCCCGAGGAGCAGGAGGAGGAGGGTCTACTGACCATTGAGACCGAGGGTGTGGGCACCAAGTACATGTATCGCATGGACCTGACCCTTGCCTCTGCCGGTAGGGCCGGCGTGCGCAATAGCAAGCTCGTTTGGCGCGCCTTCCACAGTTACAATATGATGACAGACGATTGGGCCGAGTTCAGCTTGAAGCACGACAAGTCCTTCTTCTTCAGCCGTGTACGATCGTATGGTATGGGCGAATGAACAAGGGCAACCGTTGTGCTGAACAGTATATATAAGATCACCGAGGCTTTGCCATGGTTGAACCCCTAGAATAGAATAGACGATCAAGTTCTTGCATGTGTTCTGGAACTCTTGCACAGGGGGTTCTCTATCACAGGTATACATTCAATGTGCAAGATGGTAGATAGTTTTGTCATTACGCTAATTACCACACAACGCCCTACCGACTATCTCACAGGTGTACTCGCTCCATCGACATATGAAAATATGGTATCCCAAAGAGCGGCTTCGCCGCAGATAGATTGGCCATTGGGCCGGACAAATGCTGGCCTCCATGGAGACCAGGAAACGCTAACTGATGCCAACAAAACAAAACGAGGTAGGGAAAAGGAATGACCAGTATCCAAAATGGTGGTCCTTGAAGATGGTATGACTTCTTATCGCGCCCTAAATGTATACCTGCCAAAATGCACCTGAGGTCGGCGGAAGGTATTAAAGTATAGTGTGCCCGTTGGGTATTCGGCACTTGGAGCAGTAAGCCTCCTTGTACAATGTTGAAAGGAAAGAGGACAGGGTCGAGCGCTCGGTTCAGGAAGCCCGCCTGGTATTCGGACACAAAGTAGATCGTGGTAGAAAGAAAATGATTCGAGGTGGTGGAAGAATGGCGTCGCCTTCAGAGCGAAAGGCATCGAGCAGAACCCCCTAGCTACCTCAATCGCTTGCCGTCGAGGAACTTGGGGCTCTTGCCGTCGTGGTAGTGGTTGGTGTTTTGCATCTGCCTTCTCGCTTCAAACAGTGCGCGTTCTTCGTCGTCCATGCTGAAGGCCTTCTTGAACCAGCCGAACGCGCCGCTTTTCTTTTTCTTCAGAGACTTATCGCCGCCGCCCCGAGACTTCATAGAAGGCGTGATGGTGGACCCATCTTGCGATGCAGTTCGATTCAATGTACTGGTGCTGACGAATGCCGACGGTACTTGGAGATGGTGTGGTGACAAGGTTCTTAAGGAGGCAGCTGTATGCGGCCGTTGCTGCAACGGCGAGTATGACGACATGTGAATTAGACGACGATACTGCTGCTGATCCGAGTGAGGAGAGTGAATCATGCTGGGACGCGGAGGAGGGGAAAGCGTCATGGCGGATGGTCCGCGATGTTGACGCCTTGACCGGAATGAGTCATTGTCGTGATCGTGGACGGATTGGAACGGGTTATGCGATCGAGAAGTTTGTGGCGCGCTTTCCTCGGAGACGGGTTCGAGGGCCGATTCGCGCACCGGCAGATCTTGCATCACCCGGGGGGGTATGTTGATCGCCTCGGGCAGGTTCGTCTTCTGCGAAACCCGCTCTGCTATGGACGCGTTTTTCTTCAGAGGAGCATCGGCCATGACGTGCGCAAGATTACTCATGTCTGATGATCGGGGGTCCGAGAATCGAGCATCCGAGAATCGAGCATCGCTCAATGGCGAAAACATGATTTGCTCTGGGTTCGGCATATAGGTTCGCGGTTGAAGGACGTACAATGACTCCTCCCTGGGGCCGCTTATTATCAAAGATTCCTTGTGAGACTCAGTCTGTTCCATGTCCCGGGGTTCCTCCTCTTCATAGGTCGTCGCTGGAGAAATCACGGACTGCGCTTCTCTGTCTGGATTGCTGAGACTGGTCGAGCTGGCCGAGACATGCCGGAATTTGGAGCCGGATGGCGGTAAAAGAGGCAGGCATCCTGGTAAAGGGAAGTCTTCCTCGAATGTGCTTTGGATACTGGTTGGTCTGACAGGGAAAACAGGCACCTGTAGTGTACTGGGCGAAAGCTGTTGCGGAGATTTGCTGGATTGTGTTGAGGTTATCGAGGCGAACGATCTCGTCTTTTTCGTGGTGTCGGAGGAACTATGAGATGATGGCGACGAAAATGGTTCGATCTGGGCCTGTAGACCAAGATGTCAGTCAACGCCTGTGTCAGAGGAAAAAGTACCCTAACGAAAACGCAGGGAAGACGGAGATGAACGAGGAAAACACGACTTACCCAGGTCCTGCGACTAATCTCGCCAGCTTTCTTATCCATCTCGGCGACGATTGTGGTGAGTCGAATGATGAGATCTTTGATTTCTTCAGAACGACGAGTGATGTCGTCGAAAGCTGCAAGCCACCCCTCTGCGTTGCCCTTCATGGCATCGAATACATCCGTCACGTCGGCCCGTCCCAGCTCCCTAACGTTTTCACTCTCGTCGCCGAGCCATCGGGTGAAAACATCGGTGCTCTGCAGGCCCGCCTCTACATCAAGCTCCCATTGCTCCAGCGCGGCGTTGGTTCTCGAGAGCGCATGATCAATCTTTTCGTTGCTAGACAGCATTTCGCTCCGTGAATTGCGGTTCTCGAGAGTATCTTCGAAAGCTTGGGAGCTGGATAGCGTAACTGTAAGATGGTCTAGTCGCCCAGTCAAATCCTCGGTGGCATAATCTAGATCCGCGAGCGCAACCTCGAGGAATTCGTCGACCTCGTCGATGTGACCCTGGAGTATGCTGACGACTTGCGAGTTGCTATTAGCCATGCCATGCAACAGCAGATAGACGCCGAAGGAAATCTGGGATATCAGCTTGGCCAGCTCGTGTTGTCTCTGGCCAGGTCGATAACGCCATACACGGTCCGCTGGCTCAGCATCCCTCTCCTGAGCGAGCAGCTGGTCTCTCCTCTCCTGGGCACTTAGCAGCCTCAGTTTTGGCTTCTCGACCACGACATCGCTTGTGACCTCATCTAGAGACTCGGCGAAGGCGTTTTGGAGTTCGGGGATTGGGTGGACAGGGATGTTGTTTGGTGAAGGTTTGGAGAAGAGCGGTTCGATCTCGATTTCCTCGGCGACGTCTTGCCTTGGATCATGTAGTGACGCGGCTGAATAACGGACATCATCTACGTCGGCAGTCGGATGCAGTGAGACGCGAAAGCCGCCATCTTCGAAGTTGAGGGGCGGCAACTGTGCCGATGTCATGTTCGGGTGTCGGCGAGAGAGCGACAACTAGTTCGCAGCACGGGAGCGAGGATTTCGGAAGAGGAGCGGTACAATTCGAGCTGGGTTGAAACTTGGAACGCTGGAGCTGTCGTGTTCAAACTCATCCGACATGGGGGGATCAGTTTTGCGGCAGCTGCCGCAGTTGACGACGATCGCTAAGGCTGGGTGTCAACTTGATGAGAGTTGTTCAGCAGAAGGTTGCCATGATATGTCGCGAAACAGCCGACGTAGCTATTTCGGGGTCGGGAGGACGAGAGGATCGACACCTATTGGGCTGAAGACGGCGACGTCGAGGGCAGATCTTCCGCTGAAAGGAAAGGGGTGAGACAAGCAAGGATACCGGATGGATCCGAGCAAGGCAATGCTTCAGATATGAACAAGCAGATGGGACCCTTGAATCGGTGGATCGGAGTCAGAAAGAACAAGCAAAAAGAAAAAGGACAAAGCGAACGTTTCAAGGGCGAAGCGACGACACCTTTGACAATGACGACGTGAGGAGGTTTGAAAGGATGAAGGGCGACGCAACGACGATTTCTCTTTTGGCCCCCGCCAGCGACAGCGACAGCGACGGCACCAACGAACGAACGGCGCCTGGCTTGGTCTCTGGGCTGGGAAGGCTTAGGGGGCCGCCTTGGCGAGCGTACTATGGAGCCTGGAACTCGTCAACGCTCCGCGTTGGTGTGCGTCGACATTCCGTGCCGCCGTTCGATATGGCGCGTGTAAGCCACCGAAAAGAGGAGCCCTGGCCCCCCCTTTGTTGGCCTAGCCCGAGAGGTCTGCAACGCCATCCCTGTGCGCCTCTCCACTGCAGAACCAAAACGGTATGGGAAAAGGGCAGAAGGGTTCCCCCCATGTCGTCGCGCTGGGTGGCCCATGCATGCTGATTGATTCCGAACAGGGTGAGAGGGAGTGAGCGAGCCAGCAGGATCGCGATGTGGTATGTATGTATGTACATATTACATGTGCTCCCTACGGAGTACATGAAGATGTAGTATGTAGTCCTTCTCCTTGGTCGTGGCCTCAAGGCGACGACGATGATGATGATGATGATGACGACGACCACGACCACGACAACGGCAAGCGACGGAGGGAACATTACACGTCGTCGACAATCTCATCGGAGCTGAAGCTTGCCAAAGAAAGCGGAGTAATTTTCCAAATACGCATGTACGTACGTACGTTGACGTTGGACGCAAATGGCAGGCAGAATCTTGCTACCGCAGTATGTATGTAGGTTGGGTGGCATGATTCGGACACCTCAGGCAGGTTAGTCGGATGATTGTGTGAGCGTGCACATAATAGCTGTATATATGAGTTCTCGCAAAGGGAAAGCGTGACGCCAAGGTGGTGGTGGCCGGAGGGACCAGAAAGGTCTCGAGGCAGTGGAACCTCTCCCTCGGTGCGCCGCCTGCTACTAGAACCGGTACTAGTACCTTGAATTTTACGCCCATGCTCCGCCCTTCCACTGCCTTTGTACCTTTTATGTGCCATTAGTCGCTTCTAGTACATACAGACGGGCTGGCAGCCCTTTATGTATGTCAGGCCCATCCGCAGCACCGTGCTGTATGACTTGTAATTACTTGTCAAGTTGTAATATGTGTGATATACTAAGCCTGCATTGCATCCTTCATATCTTTCACCCCGGAGGGCTGGTCCGAAGGAGCGGTGCGTGAAACATGTTTCTCGTCGGAGAAGATATTATCTGCGAGCTACATATCCGTATTCCACAGCGCGATCCCCCGGTCGGAGCCTTCGAAACAGAACAAGGGCGCAGGATCCAAAAATAAATGTCTCCCTCTCAGGATGAAGTATAGGCCCACAACAGGGCATTCTTTTATTCCACGCTTCACGACTAGCGAGAACCGGCTCACGCACTCGACACATGACATCCCTTTGGCTGTTTTAAAGGAGCTTTTAGGTCACTTGTAAGGATCTGGACGAATCGGCTAAGCCTAAACGAGCGATACTTTATTTACCTTATAAATTGTAGTATAAAAGAAGTCGTACAGCTACTAGATAGTACATTATACGCGCTTACGTTAGAGCGCGTTTTCGCGGGGAATAAACCTAGTAAATTCATGTGAAAATGTACTAGTATAGTACACCTATCAACGTGGGGCCCGTAACCCAAAAGCTCCTTTAAAACAGCCAAAGGGATACCTTGTGCTCTGTAGAATGCAGTGCCACCTGCGTCGGTGGGGACGGTTTGCAGACTCTTGATCCCTTGACCTGGGTGACACCAGTGAATCAAAGGCAGCCGGAAGGACATTTGAGTATTCGAGGGGCGTTTGCGAAAGACACAAACACAAGACATATCCCAGGGGGCAGGAATTCGGCCGACAGCGGGTGAGCGACAGCTAGCCATGGTTGTTGTTGTCTCTCGTTGGTGTTACTGCAGGCAGCCTGATGCCGGCCAACACGAGAAACTCCATGATAAATGCGAGAGACCTGCCACGCCACAAACGCGTCCATCTTCGAGCGTCTGCAAGTGCACATGTTTCGATCCCTGATGAACGGGCTGGCTGGAAAGCCTACTCCTTTGACTAGAGAGCCTACCGTTGTAGGGACTATGTGGCTTATTTAAAGCGGGGAGCTAATACTATAATTTTTATATAAGGGCCTTCCCCTTATTAATTAACCTTATATTTTATATAAATTATTATCTTTTTAAGCTATTTTTAAAATTTTTTATAATATAGCTTTATATATAATTTATTATATACTATAAAGTTATTATTTAGTATTAAATATAATTTTTATAATATTATAATAAAAATATATAAAACTATTATTTTTATAAAAAATTTTATATTTATAATTTATATAAAAAAACTTTTTATAGCTAATTTAAAATATATATATTTATATTATTTAAAAAACTATAATTAAATTAATTAAAAAAATAAAATTATTTATAATAATAAATATTATATTAATTTAAAAACTTAAATAATAAATTATTTTTTTTATATTTATATTAAGAAAAATAAAATTACTAAAAAATAAGCTATATCTTATTAATTAAAAAATAATATTTATAATTATAAATTTAGTAAACTTAATAATTATTATATATATTATAAAATTATAATTTTAAAGTATTAATAAGATATTATTAATTTATATAATAATAGTATTTAATTTATAACTATTATAAATTAATTTTATAGTTATTATAATAAGGAAAATAATACTAAATTTATTAATATTATAAATAAAAATATATTTAATATTTTAATATTATACTATAATAAATAGCTTATTAAAAAAATATTACTTTAATATCTATATAATTAGCTTTAAAAAAATAACTTTTTTTTTTATAATATTTATAATTAATAAAATAAACTTATAAGTTTTTTTTTTATATTTTAAAATAATATATTTTTTTATTATAAGTATTAAAAAGTTTTTCTTTATAACTTTATATATAATATAAACTAGTTTAAAATATTATTTTTAAATATATATACTATAATATTAAAAAATAAGACTTTCTTAATAGTTATTATATTCTTAAGTAATAAAAAAAAAAGACTTTTAATAAATTTTATTATATTTTTTAGTTTTTAAAATTTAAAAAAATATTACTATTTTTTCTATTATAATTTTAAACTATAATATAGCTATTAAATTTAAAGTAATAATAGACGTAGTACTAACTAGTAAAAAGATAAACTTAGTAAAAGTTAAAGATATATATTAATAAATATAGAGCTAACTATTTAATAAGTAGCTATAGTTAACTTTTATAGGTAATCTTAAGTATTATAGTCTTACTACTAGATATAGTAGTAAGTGTTATATATATATATAGTTATAGTATACTACTATAGCTATAAGCTTTAGGTATAGTATACTATTATAGTTATAAGCTTTAAGTGTAGTACGCTACTATAGCTATAAGCTTTAGGTATAGTATACTACTATAGCTATAAGCTTTAAGTATAGCTATAGCTATAAGCTTTAATATTTAGTTATAGCTATAGACTTAACTATATATTACTATATATAGTTATAGTAGACTATATATTAGTCTTACTTACTTTATTAATTATAGTATATATATATATATAGTTACCTAGGAGCTAGCTCTTAGGTAAGGTATATGTATCTATATAGCTATAGGGTAATTATAAAGTAGGGCGTGTATATCTATATGGTTCTAGGTAGTATAACTATAGTTATATAGGTGCTTATATAGCGTATATATATAGTACTATTGTTGAATTTAAGGTAATAGTGGATGTGGTGCTGATTAGTAAGAAGACGAACTTAGTAAGAGTTATAAATATATATTAATAGATATAGAGCTAATTATTTAATAAGTAACTATAATTAACCTTTATAGGTAATCTTAAGTATTATAGCCTTATTACTAGATACAGTAGTAGGTGTTATATATACGTGTAGTTATAGTATACTACTATAGCTATAAGCTTTAAGTATAGTATACTATTATAGCTATAAGCTTTAAGTATAGTATACTATTGTAGCTATAAATTTTAAGTATAGTTATAGCTATAAGCTTTAGTATTTAGTTATAGCTATAGACTTAACTATATACTACTATATATAGTTATAGTAGACTATATATTAGTCTTACTTACTCTATTAATTATAGTATATATGTATATATAGTTACCTAGGAGCTAGCTCCTAGGTAGGGTATATATATCTATATAGCTATAAGGTAACTATAGGGTAAGGCGTGTATATCTATATAGTTCTAGGTAGTATAACTATGGTCGTATAGGTGCCTGTATAGTGTATATATGTAGTGCTATAGCTGCTATGCAACACATATATATTGGTGTGCGTTGCTATAGCAATATATATACTGCCTGTAAGTTTAATAACTATAGCTACTATATAATATATATATATTAGTGTGCGTTGCTATGGCAATGTATATACTGCCTGTAAGTTTAATAATAGCTTTTATTAATACTTTATTATACTTTCTTAAGCTTTAAAAAACTATATATTTACTATACTACTAGTATATTAATAAGAATATCTTTATAAAATATAAATAGTATTTTTTAAAAGCTTTAAAAAACTTTTTTAGTAGAGTTTAATATATATTTAAGTTTATAGTATTTTTAAATAAATAAAATATACTAATATCTTTAAAAAATATTAATACTTTTAAAAAATAACTTATAAACTATTTAATTAATAAAAAATACTTAAAAAAAGTTACTTAATATACTATAAAAACCTAAATAAAGTTTTAAAAAGAGAAATTTATTATAGCCTATATATTATAATACTATTATTTTAGCTTTATTATAATATCTATTATAAAAAACTTATATACTTTAATAAAAATATTTTTTTAATTTTTAATAAAAAACTTAAATATAGTTTTTTAGTATTTTTAAGTTTTCTAAGTATATTAAAACTATAAAATTTAAATAATATAATAATAAAGCTTATATAAAATATTAACTTTTTTATTAAAATATATTTATAGTAAAATTTAAAAAAAAATAGTTTTTAAAGCTTTTAACCTCTTATATATTAAATATTTAAAGTTAAAAAAAAAAAAGTATAAAAAAAAGTCTTATAGCTTTAACTAACTACTATAATTTTTATACTTTTAAAGCTAGTTATAGTTTATTATACTAGTATAATATATTTAATTATATTAATATAAATAAAGTTTTTTAACTTAATAATTTTAATAACTATTAATATAAGTAACTATTTTTATAGTTTTAAATAGCTTTTTTTAAACTATAAGTTTTATAAAATAAAGGCTAGTTTTAAAACTTTTTAAATTTTAAAAAAAGTAAATATTTAATAAAATAAAAACTATTTATATATAAATATATTAAAAAAAAAAAAAAGCTAAAATAAAAATAAAATTATTATTTTTTATAACCTTAATAATATTACTAGTAACTATAATAGCTTTAAATTTAAATAAAAAAAGTTTTTAATATATTAAATAATATAAAAATATATATAAGCTTAGTATATATATACTAAAAATATATTAAAAAATTATATATAAATTTTTATTTTTAATAATAAAAATAAACTTATTAATAAATTAATACTAATAATAACTTTATATTTATTATTATTATAGTTTTTATAAAATATAAAATATAAATCTTTAATATATATATAAATAGCTTAAATAAAAACTAGCTTATAAAAATAAAAAGCTTAAATTAATAAAAAAGCTAATATATAGTATAATTTATATAATAATAATTTTTTTTAACTATATATATATAAGCTATAGCTAGGAATATATAAATAGTTTTAAATAGTATAAATAATTTTAAATATAACCTTAAGGGATAATAAAGTATATAAGCTATAAGGTTAATTAATATAAAGAAGGCGCCTAGGTAGCGTAATTGGTTATTACACCTAGAAAACCTCCCTCCCAAGGTAGTTGGTTTAAACCTAGCCTAGGGTAACACTTTTTTAAGGGTAAAGGTATAACTAGTAGACTTATACTAACCTACCTTATAATTAGCTTAAAATACCCCTAAGCCTATACTATAAAAATAGCCTAGTAGTAGCTATTAACTATAATAATAGTAAGAACTAAAAAAAAGGCCTAGCCCCTAGCTAATACTAAACCTAGGCTATATATAGTACAATAAACAGCGTATACAACCTTATATTAGTAAGTCCTTAGCCTAGCCCCTAGCTAGGTTATTAAAAGCCTAGGCTATACCTACTACGTTAGTATAGTATACTAGCGCCTATAATAGTACTACTTACTACGCCTTAGCTTAAAATAAGGCTACTACTATAGTAAATATAGTACTCTAGAGCCTCTACTAACTACTAAGTTAATTATTACTATACAATAGATAGAGGTTAACTATAGCTAGAGTACTTTATATAGATAAGAATAACGAACATACTAGCCTAGGGTCGGGTATAGGTCTCCCTAGGTAGGGGTTTTACCCTAGGTACTCTGGTTTTTCCCCTATATTTAGAGTCGAGTTTCTAGAATCTTACTTAATAGGTACCCTAGTGTTAATTTAATTCAATTCAATTCAATATAAAGAAGGCTCTTATATAAAAATTATAGTATTGGCCCTTTGCTACAATCTAGCCATATAGTCCCTACAATGGTAGGCTCTCTAGTCAAAGGAGTAGGCTTTCCAGCTAAGCCGCTGATGAAATGTTTCGTCACGGGTTTCTCGACAGCCCTGCACAATGCAGGGCACGTTGGGATCTAGCAGAATCCTGCCTATGCACACGTGGGTGCGCACATATATTACTGTCTGGTCTCGCCACCATGACTGATGCCTATGTAGGATTCCGACTACATATGGACCTAGGCGGCCTACGATTCCCAGCGTGGTCGATAAATAGTTGGCTCGGCTACCAGTACATGCATGCATATTTTGCACTTTTCGAATCGGATGTATTCCCGTTGTTCAACAGACGCGGCTATGCAGTCTGACTCTCATGATGACCCATCGCCTCGGCGGCATTGACGAGCAACGTTGCCGCATCAATGCCGCGAAAGGCCCATCCGCTTGGCAATCACGGCTTTTATTCGGGCTGCGATTTGCTCCCGTTGCGCTTGAGAGAGATGGCCGCTCATCTTGACGGGCCGGGCATGGCTAGCATCTGAGCTCGTCCGGGGGGGTTGTTGGCCCTGCGTCCCAGACCCTGGTCAGACCCAACCCCGTCCCTGTCTGCGGATGCCTCGTCCACTCTGCTCATTTGCGGGATAGTCGAGCTGTGACTGTGTCAAGTCATCGATCACGGTGTCCCCAGCCAAGAGTTGTCGCTGCTCGTTCGGCTGGGACCGGGGCCGGACCTTGACATGGACCTACGCTGCCGACGACGGAGAGATCGCATGAACGACAAGGGACGAGCTGGGCTGAACAGAAGTCAATGCGCGTACCTGTTTTTCTCATGCTGATATTACCCGTGCGCAGAATTATCTATTCAGTAGTACCGAGTAGACAGCAGGGGAGAGAAGAGAGGTCATCACTTCTCATCGGGCATCCCGGACTGTCGTGTATCGCAACAGGCCGTATGCACAAGCAAGGTGTAGTGTTTACTCGCATTCATTCTCGTGCCTGGGACCACCAGCAGGGACCATGTCTTGATGCAATGTGCCTCCCACAAACTTTTCTGGGACGCGCCAGAACCGAAGAGGATCGGCAGAGATAAGGTGTGGGAACACGTGGCTGACGTCTGATTGCCATAGCCGGAACGCCAGCGGCCCCCTTGTCGCCGGGATAAAGCAGTGGCGATCTTGATGCCTACGCATGTACCACGGACGGCAGTCGATATGGTTTCGAGACAGATGCTCCCCTGTCAGTGCTGTTGGTGCCTGCGCCAGGCAAGCGTCTTGGAGGGGGAGAAAACCTCTCCCTGGGGCCCCAGTATGCATGCAGGTATACGTTGAGCTATCCTCCATACAAGTGATACATGTGGAGTGTGGGTGCGCGATGAATGGGCGTATGTGCAAGTACCCTCACACCAATGCATCGTGTATGGAGTACTC
This sequence comes from Torrubiellomyces zombiae, assembly GCA_018831705.1. NCBI lineage: Eukaryota > Fungi > Ascomycota > Sordariomycetes > Hypocreales > Ophiocordycipitaceae > Torrubiellomyces > Torrubiellomyces zombiae. The sequence goes on from JADHZA010000296.1 coordinate 17,747, forward strand.
CGTATTACATATCGCTTGAACAAGAATGATTCATGCAAGAATGGGTGTCATATTATCCCCTCCTTCACATATAGAAGGATCAGTGACTCAGCGAAGAAGCGCGAACCAAAGGCAGGATTTTTCATTCGTTATGACGCTTCAACGCAACGTAAACAGGCAGCCTTTTATAATTCCTATGGCGTCATATAAAAGGAACAGAAAAAACCCAAGGCAACACGGATACAGCCCGAGCAGGAAGCGCAAGAACCGGTTTAGAGGGAAGCGAAGGAATTAGGAAAGACGGCATTGACAGCTACCGCCTACCGTCTACCCAAGCCAGTGCCGCCGCGCGGATCCTATCCCGCCAACAGCCGTGGAGCCAGGAGCGAGGAAAGCCTTAGAGGCTCCAGCGGCTTCAGCTAGCAGCTCTCCCCAATTCTTCGTCAGCTATGTCCGCGCTATAGAGAGTAAAGCGCCACCTCACCACCAGCCTTTCTTTACCTCCATTGCCGCTTGGACTTTTGCGGCGGCCCGTCCTTGATTTGCTGCGTTTGTTACCCGGGAGTGCATCTCCTTTTTACGCATCGCTGGAAATATCCAGAAACAGCAGGGAAGTAGACTTGACCTGGCTCACATGTGATAACATGACTGGGAACCAATGACTGGGAACCAAGGTCCGGGAACCAAGATCTGGTGGCAGATCGCGCCTCAGGGGTTATTGGCATATCATCACGTCCCCTGAATAGTGTAAGTGGTGTATTCCCCTAAGAAATTTATAGGGTGATGGACGACTCAGACTGTCTAAAACGTAATCACGTTCTGGTGTTTGTTGTGTGGTAGCTGTCCATTTTGTGACGCATCTTGCAGGACGTTCTCTACTTCTGCGCTGGATCAATCGTACGACCGTCGTCGCACATACTACCTATGAAGTACCGCTTTGCTCATGAACTCGGGACATGCTACGCTATGCGTCGTCATCTAAATACCTTCATTGCCTTTTCGCACGTCTTATTTGCACCAGACTTTGCTCAGCATTTTGCCACAAACCCCTCCCTCTTTTCCTCCTCCCGTATCTCAAACATGATCTGAATCCCTACAAACAAGCACGCACAGGCCACCACCAAGAACAAGATACCTAGAAGCTCACAGTTAGTCACAATAGCCTCATAGAAAAGATAATCGGAGGAAAACTGACCAGACCAATCGTGGAGGATGCCCGCCACGATGCTCTCCAGCCCGTCCAAACCCACGACATAACCCACTAGATTCGCCGTCATCATCATGAGGACATTGGCGATAGCACCCACACAGCACAACATCCTGTATCGCGTCGGCTGCGCTTCCCACCTTCGCCGCGGGAAGAGGTATGCCGCCGTCCACTCTGGCACCATGAACAGCACAATCAGCCATCCCCATATGAGGAGACGCAGCTGCAAGTCATGCCACATGGCGACAAACATAAAGACAAGGAGGTATGTCATGACGGATTGGCAGGCGCTGCGCCAGCTCCGAAAAGATGATCCGCCAAGCGGGATGAACAGGTAGCGAATGATCCAGCGGTTGAAGGAACGATGCCACGCGCGCCAGAACAGCTGTGTGCTGTAGTTGTTGCTGACGCAGCGGACCATGTTCTCGGGAGGGTCGATGCCGTCCATGAGGGCCCAGAGACGGAAGAGCCGCCACGGGAGGAGCAGCTTGAGCCAGATGATGTGGAGGCTGAAAAAGGATAGTAGGCTGAGCTGGGCAGCAGTATAGTCGCTCCAGTCGGGAGAGGATTTGGTGATGGCGCCGACGTAGTCGTAGTGGAGGACGAGTTCCATGGCGAGGAGGGCGAGGAGGAAGCGCACGGCGTAGCGTTCCGTGCGTGGTCGTTCGATGCTGGCGGCGCGGTGCTTGATTTGAGCAATGTAGTCGTTGAAGGTCATGATGGGACCGACGAGATAGAGAGGTGCGTAGATGACGTAGGCAAGGTAGTTGCGGAAGGAATAGTCTTGCGTGTCGGCCGACATGGAGATGCGGTCCCGCTCGGACAGGCTCGCCAGGTCCAATTGTTTCTTCTTTTGTGCATCAGATGACTGTCTGGTTGGCAGGGAACAGGGTGTTGAAAGGTAGGGCAGGGCTGGGCTTACCTCGACGGCGCTGGCATTGCTTCTTCCAATGCTCCAGTAGTAGTCCATGTTGAAGCTGATGAGGCGCAAGATGGTGATGTTGAACAATATCTCCCATCGCGGCATGAGCCCTCCAAATCCATCCAACCAGCCTCCCAGCTGAACCAACGACGAATCGAGCGGTGCAATATGGCTGGCCAGGGACTTGAGGTGGTACCCTTGGCAGAGCTCGTTGGCAAATAGCGTAGCAATGTTGAACGTCCAAGTCACAATGGGGATGTTCGAGCGCGGAAGCTTCCTAGTCAACTGGAAATTAATGTAGAGGATGGCCAGGACTTTGAAAGCAGAGATGCCATGCAAGGCGACAAGGAAGAGCAGGGCAAAGACGGAATCGAATGAGGCGCGCTGTTCGAGTCTCGACGAACCAGAGCTGGGTAATGATGGAGAGCCAGTTTTATACACGGATTCCCAGACCCGTCTCAGCAGCGGATGGACTAGTAACAAGACACCCAGGTAAGGCAGATTGCCACGAAACGTGTGATATTGCGCATCGGAATTGTCAATCTTTCGGCCTGGGATCCAGCCCTCGGACAGGTGCTGCTCGAACTTGTGATAGCGAGGGTCCGAAGCTGAAATCGAATGAGAACCATGGTCAGCTTGATTGCCTCGTGTGAGAGGAGGTCAAAGGTGCCAATAGTACACACGTCTAGAAACGTCATAGGCCGTCCAAAACATGCATGGCACCGCTACCACGACAACGGCATAGTATATGTAAAACTCGACAGTGTTCCATAGCGGCGGGCTTGTCTTGGCGCGAGCCTTGGCGGAGGCGTCTTTGGTCGCAACGGGGTCGCTGCGCGCATCGATGGTAGTTTGGTAGGGAGCGGACGAGGCGGTTGCGAAACGAGTGTCGAGCGTGTCGAGGCTGTAGACCTGACCCAGCAAGGAGGAGATGCCCATTCTGGGGCGCAGACGGGGCTGGAGATGGGCGGCACTTTAAGTCATGATTTGATTGTCGACGGTGAGGGTAGCATGCGTAGCCAAGGTAGCGAGCGAGTTGCCTCTGTGAAAGCAAAGATAACTGCCGACGGCGATTCTTGAAGCTACGTTGTGCTGGCTGCAAGGCTGATGTTTCCTATCCTCGGTCGGCCTGTTGATTGTCCATAGGCCATCATTGATTGGCCGGCCGCGCGTGTGGGGCAGGCAGCGCCGATTGACTCGCACGCGACGACCGGCCGAAAAGATGGTAATACTACTACTCTGTAGTAGTTGCTTGTACATACGAGAGGATGCCGAGGCAATGGATGATCAGCCTGTTCCGTACACTAAAATAATTTTCTTTGTTCGTCGTCGAAGAGGTCTAGGCTAGGAAAGATAACAGTATCCTACTTTTTTTCCCTGTTCGTCTCCGTCGAGTTTCCTTTTCTTTGTCACGTACTTTACCGTCTTATTCAGAGTTTGCACTTCGTCTCGTACCCGTACCACCGCTCAGGATCATGGGATCAATGTCCTTGATGTCGAACTATCAATGTTCGTGTGAAGATGTTCTACGTAAACCCATCTCTTACATGTATGTAATTATATGCAGTATGCTTATGAACAATAAATGACACATCGCATTCTTGACAGCGAACAGCGCACGGATCCTGCCCGACTAGCGTGGCATCCCATCGCTCACACGTGCATTAGCCGTAGCACGCCGTAGTGAATTCCCCTGTAACAGCTACATAGATTGGTTCGCTGTGGATCGGCTCCTTGGGCGCCCGATCCGCTAATACCTAATCGCCGACTCCCCTCCCTCCGCTCCGTGACGGCCGATGACAGAACCGCGGCCGCAGAGCCTGCAAGTCGAAACGGCGATAAAATCGGATGAGTTGCACCTCTGACCTGTCTCTGAGGCCCCCTTGCTGCCGTGCAACTTGGTCATGACACCCCGTATCGGAGATTCCTTCCCTCGCCTCCGACGGACCGCTCTGAATCCGCCCCCGATCCCGTCATTCTCTGTGGCCTAAAAGTTTCTGTTGCGCCGTCGGCTGGTAGCTGCTCTATCGCCGAGCCCCATCTTGTTTCAACAGTAATAGACTCGTAAAGGTGTAGATCCTGGAATACATAAAACTCGGCCCGCCCTTGTTATCTTGCTCCATTGTTTCCCCTTTCTTCTTCTACTATTTAAACTGTGTCCCGGCGCGTGTTTTTAAACACTTATTTGTACGTGCATTATACAACGAGCCAGGACTGTCTCTGAGACATTATATCACTGTTTCTATTTTTTTGAATCTTTAACACGTTTTTGAACGCCATCTCTTGATCTTGTTGCATTCTATTTTGCGGTATTCATTTCAGCACCAAACTCTATTTCGCTATTCTGCTTGCTCTTTTTCATTCGACATACAAGCACCCCCAATAGTCACCGACCTTCTTGCTGTAACCAGGACTTCACGTCCCCACGGGCCTCAAACATCTCGCCATGCATCCCGACGACGTTTCTCGATCCAATCAAAGCATGGAATACGCTCCAGCTCCATGCCGTATTCATTCATCCTTCATCTCCATGTTGCGGGAGTCCGGTCTCATGGAGCAAGTCTCACAGGCGCAGCAAACGCCGCTGTACAACGCCAGCTCTCAACACAGCACGCACGGTTCCACAACATCCGATGCTGGATTCAGCAGTACATCGGATAGCAAGTCTGCTTATTCGTTAGGCCCCAACTCCACGACATCGGGCCAGTCGTCCTTCACCAGTCACAGATCCCAAGATCAGAAGGAGGCTAGCAAGTCAAGGTACGGAGAGTCAAGCTCGGCATCTCGATCCAAAACAACCAAGCAAAAAGGGAAGCACAGCGTTGCATCAAAGTAGTCGTTGGTCTGAAGGAAGTTTCATGGCATGTGAACCTCGACTTCCGACGACGGGCAATATGCAGGCGAACTATTCATATTATGAGAACATACGGCCGAAACAAGAAGCTATCTGCATCACAGTCATATTAATCTTTTTTATCAACCAGCAGTCTGTTTTCTCTCGATGATATTGTGCGCCCTCTCTGCCTTGGCTACATGTATGGTAGGCATAGCGTTGTGATGGCATTTGGCCCCAGATGATACTACATGTTCATAACATGAAGTAGAGCTCGGACGATTGCCTTTAAGCATCTATTTCATCAGGATGACTTGAAACAAGGTGTAATGACACCATGTCCCTGTTTCCTGTATAATCAGCGGAGCCGAAGCAACCAGGAGTCAGGACAACCGTTGATCAAAGTGTTCGAGACGGGGTACAAATGACAAAGCGATAGTTTCTGCTCGCGCCCCGGGGTCATTACCTTGCCACCTTACTTACCCCTCTGTAAATCATACGAATTGCGGGTTGTCTCCTACATCGATTTCAAGCATCATAACTTTGGCACAAGTATCACCCAGGTCTAAGACCTGGCTGGAGATGCGGAGGCTGTGCCGTGGTCCGCTTTCCCTGTATCGTCCGGAGGCTGTTTACGTAATCCTATTACAGGTCGTGGCATGACGCGCCTAAATCATTTAGCAACGCGTCCCGTAGTCAGTGTACTGCTTCGCCCGTAGTCACGACTCACGACACAATCGTCAGCTTCACATTTCGCCCACATCACTGTCATGCTAGCAAAACCGTAGCGTCACCATGCCCCACACCACTATCCGAAGAGATGGATTTCTCTATGAGTCTGGACGATTCGCCACTGACCCGGAAAACGGCCAAATTGTCAGCAGCTCCGAGCTTCGAAGCATGTTCCTGCCGAGACTCTCGTCAGAGGGGCGTCGAAGGTTAAAAAACGACTACGATGCCACCTTCGTTCGCAGCCAGCTGAAGCACTACGGGGTCGATTTCGACGAACGGGACCTGTCCGGCCGAGGGAAGGACTTGATGAGGAAGATGCTTGAAGACGGGAAATGCGACAAGGTGCCAGATTCCATTACCGAGCTTTGCGCGCAAATGCGCCAGGAGTGGCTCGACGCCTGCACCAACGAGGAGCTTTCCATCAGCCCAAGCTGGCTCCTAGAAAAGTACTTTGTATCCCCGTCAGGTCAGCCGGACCGGACGAAAACCAAGACCGTCGTCACGACTTCCTTCGAGGCATACCGCCAAACTATGCTATTACGCGAAAGGGTCAGCGGAGTCGCCGGCTTGCGTTACCATCATGCGCGGGGGCCCAGGACGCAAGTCGTTTGCTTAGGCTGGGATGCGGAAGCCGTGGAGAAGGCGGCAAGCGCCCATGTCGCCAACGAAACCAAGAGGCTAGCAGAAGAAAAGGAAAAGCGAAGAATGAAACATCGGGATTACTTGGAGACTCAGAGCGGTCGCAAGGAATACTCTCCCGTGGGATTGTACCATATAGACTGCGAAGAGATCGAGAAGGACTGGCCGGATCAAGCGGACGACCTCGTTCTCAAGATTCGCGCAACGGATGTACCCGGCCTGTTCGAGGCAGAGTTCGAATTCGGCATACTCCAAGGGGCCATGAAGATCAGCTCCGACGAAGCTGCCGTGGCAAAGTACGATTTGTATGATCCGTGGGAAGACGAGGACAGCGAAGAAGATGACATGGGGGCAGGCAAGCAGGCCGCCAAGGAGGCGTGGGTAAAAGAGGCCGACCCGTGTGCAGATGTGGAGGATATCGGTGACGAGAATGAGCCAACAACAGGCTCCAAACGAAAATCGCAAGCCTCCGAGCCCCAAGGCAAGCCGTCCAAGAAGGCCAGGACCGACAAGTCTCGGACACGCGAATACCACCTGAGGCTCGTATGTAGAGAAACCGGCGAGGGTACGATATACCCCGGCCCGGAACCTGGAATGATCAGGTTCAAAGGCGATGGGTTTGCCAGCTTCACGGCACGAGCGGCATTGCCTTGCGTTGGCAGAACCGCCTTTGTTGGTAGGAAAGTGTCGGACTCGACGGGGCCGCGCGTTCACACCTGGCTTGACTTCACCTACGAGACCGATCTCGAAGAAGGGGGGCTCACTGGGTGGCAGTTGGCAGAAATGATGACTGGGGGAGACTGGGACTATGAGTCAGATGTCGAGAATGAGTCGGACTCGAACACTGATTGACGTCCCGAGAGACGGAGGCTATTCGCCCATTTCTCTCGTCTGAAGGTCGCCGTGACGATTTGTATTCTGCGAAGAACGCGATGGTTTTGCAAGTCCGCTGGTTAGATTCTTGGCAAAACCCGCTCTGTACATGTAATAGGAACCATGTTTGGCTACATAGATATTGTTAACACCACGTCTGTTCTCCGCTGAGGGTGCCGTGGTCAAAGTCCCAACGCTCGATGAGTCACAGCAAATAACAAGATAGGTGCAACGACACAAAGGGCCTCCAATACAAGCAAGACAAAAGGACAAAGAAATCTCGGAGTTTATAGTCGACTGTTGGACGAGGCTCTTTTTGTATAAGACTCATTGGCTGACGCAACCGTGTATTGTGAAGGAACAGCTACCTGAAGATGATGGGAGCTTCTATGATCTATATACTACTGCCAAGATATTTTGTCACCTCTTCGAATCTATGTACAGACAAGTGGGAATGCACACGGCATCAAAGGAAAAGTAAAATGTGCCACATGCCGGGACAGACACCTGGTTTTGTCTGCCGACCTTGGTCAGAAGAATGCATAGTTTTATAAGAGAGCATTGGCTTTTTCAAAGCTCATTCCGCTTTAGGTTTGGAAGCCCGACTTTCCACTGTCTCGGCCCAGGGTCGATACCTAGCCAGAATCGCCAAAGACGTCCTACTTCCGACGAAACGATGTGCCACCTATCGCCATGTTAGCATTCTGGCTTCAAAGCTAGAGGGGGAACACGCACAGTGTTGCAGGGGTACGAAGCCAACTCCTGACGACCATCCTCATGGCCAGCCGAAGGAGTTGAAACTCGTGCGAAAACTGATCATACAAGTCCTCGCTCCAGGGACCGCGGTTGCGAAGAGCGATGAATTCAAGAAGAACTTCGTCTTCCTCGTCCTCCGACTCCGCTTCTTCACCAGACGTCTTGGACGACTCGTTGTCCACTTTGGAGCCGACCTTCGCAGCCACCATCTCCTTGAACTTGCCAATGACCCTCATGGACTCGCTCAGCCTGGCGTACGTGTTGAACAGGGCGACGAGTTCCGTCCTCTTCAGCATGGGCGTGTCGACGTCTTTGTTGTCAAACTCGAATAGCACCTTGAGCGCGGTGCCGTAGCCGTTGGTCTGGATCTTGCCCCAGAGCCGACACTTGTCGCAGCCGACGCAATCCATGAGACGGCTGACGTTGCGGAAACGGTTGCGGAAATCCTCCTTAAGGGATGGGCCTTCGCCGTTGACGAACATGAGACTCTCGTCGAAGATCTGGGGGACGCTGGCGGCTGCGTTCGTGACGCGCTGCACCTTGGCGCGTGTGGCGGAATCTTCGGATGGGTCGCCGGTGCAAAAGGTGTAGGCCTTTTCTTTCAAATATGGCCCTAGTTTCGCCACGGCCCTGGTCACGAGGGCGTAGTTGAAGTATAGATTGCTGATGCGGTCGTTGTAGTCGTGCAGACGGTTCATGTAGCACGTGAGGTTGGGCTGCCATTGACCTGTCGTCTGGTTAAGGAAGTCCCAGCATAGATGCGCGCTGATGCTCGCGTGCATGCCTGACATGACTCTGTAAAAGACGCGCTTCTCCAAGCATTCGTCGTCGGAACCATACCCTGCGTGGGCTATCAGGGGCATGTTGATGTGGTCGAGTCGCGATGCCTCGAGCTGGGCTTGTCGTCCTGCTGCATCCAAGACGTGCTTGAAGTCCTGGGCAGCCGGGTTGAAACTCCATTGCGGCGCTCCCAAGTTGGCCGAGTGGGAGAAGGAGCTCTTCTGGAAGCAGTTTTCGCGATAGATGGCGTCCCAGACCTGCTTGGCCCCCTGGCCGCCGTAGCCCGTGAACCTCTCAGGGTTGCGAAGAAGACTGACATAATCGCCCTTGGCGGCCGCACTCTCGTCCTCGGGGACGCAGTAATCTCGTTCGTCGCATTCGTCGTCGTACTCGACCACACAGCTCTCACCGACGTTCTCGCCCAGGCCGCCACCCAGAGGTCGATCGGGATGCTTCCTCTGCTCCTGTTTCCCTGGGTGCTTGGCCAGAGGCCCTTCCAGCTTGCTCAGCTCTCTGGCCCGCCACACCTCCGGCACGTCTTCCTCGTTGTCCAGCGTCTCCACGGCACATCCTATATTTCCACAGAAGCCGCTTTGGTCATCCCAGAAGGGGCATTGCTTGTTGAAAAGGTTCAATCGGTAGTGGGAGAAGAAGTCGGTCGATCCCGTCAGGTCTTCGAGGGCGGGCTTGACCTTGGCGTTGAGGGTCTCGAGATCCGCGAAGGAGACGCACGAGTCTTGCACGATGGACTTTGGAGACAAAGGCTGAACAAGGTCGTGTTAGTGGAGGGGTTCACGACAGGGCTCGATTGCGCAAAGGGCTCACCTCGCAATCCTGTTGAAGTGCTGAACAGGCTCCAGGTGCGGCCCAGAGTGAGAATATGGATAGATAGAATAATCTGCTGGCCGATCTCATCTTGGCTTGACGATGTTGGGGCTTGCTCGAGAGAAGCGTCGGCAATGGTAAGCGTAAGACGAAGAAGCGATGGGTAGTCGCAATCCGGTAGATCAGACGAGTCGATCCGGCCGACGCGGCTCCTTCGGTGTCGTCAGCAACCCCTTTGTCCTAAGGAGCAGCCAGGGGCGATTGTCAATGGTTGGTGATTGATGGACTATGGCCAATGCATGGAATTGATGGTCCTAGGTTCGTGAAATTCGCATGTACGTGTCAATAATGGTATGGCAGATGTTGTATGAGAGAGCAGAAGTGCAGGGGCCAGTCGGTATAGGAAGTGCAATGACGGCGCGGTCGAGGCTT